>CAMAPF010000943.1:0-187500 GCA_945859915.1 Cuscuta epithymum
CGATCCTAGTGTGGTGGTTGTTGGGGACGTCCAAGCAAACAATTTGCTAAAAATTTCAAGAATAACCGGAGGACGGGGTGTTGGACATGACTAATATACATTTGGGAGGAGCTAAATTTCACCTCCCCGGTCATCTTTGTCCATAGGGAGTGCCCAAAAATAGTGGTATCGGAGATGGCTCTTTCGTAGGGAACGGGGATGCCAAAATGCTCGGGCAAACTCAAGTTTTGTTATCGAATAGTTTTGGTTAAACAAACGAAACTTGAGTCTATCGTCCCTAAAATCGGCCTCATCACTTTCAAATTGCACCGAACTCATGAATTCATAGATAATTCTTTCATTCGAGTTGTATTTCATTTTGAAAATACGGTCCATGTTCAACTCATGAAAGAATTTTTTCATACTTTTATACACACCCCAATTCATGGAGAGCATTGTGGCATAGGAAACGAGAAGGTTTTACTTGCCTTTTAATCATTGAGAGGAGTCTAGTTCGGTGTGCGGCATCGGCGGGAATGATGTCCTCAAAGCCTGGGATGGGTGCCATTGCGTTGTTGTGTTCTCCCCTATTCTTTCTTGGGGGCCATTTGTGATGGTTTTGAGCTTGAAAATAAAAAACTCGAATTGGGGATAGGGTTTTTGGATTTTGTGGAGATTTGGGGAAGAAGGGATTGATGGGTATGAGTGTGTAGAGGAGAGTGAGGGGAGTATTTTGGTGGTAAAATGGGGTGATTTGGTGGAGAAATGATGGAGATATGGTAGAGAGAAGGTAGAAAAATGGAGGTTTGGGGAGGGTTGGCCGATTTTTTGTTGTGTTTGTGTGGGGGAGATGAAACGGATGGGTATATTTGGGGTGAAATTCGCAGGTGTGCCCGATCGAGTATACCTGTATACCCGATCGGGTACTGGAGACAGGGGGGTTCGGATATGTGTTTTTTATTAATACCCGACCGAGTATTGGTATATACTCGATCTGGGCCTCAGAGACAGGGGTGTAGAGGTGTTGTTTTTCCAGATATACCCGACCGAGTATTGGTATATACTCGATCGGGCCTCAGAGACAGGCTTCCGATGGAGATGATTTTCCAGACATACTCGACCGGGTAAAGTAAAATACCCGATCGAGTATACCTGTACCTTTGAAAATTAGACTGCACCTCGATCGAGTATGGAAACCGGGTCCTCTTTTTTACCCATACCCGACCGAGTATTACAGAGCACTCGATCGGGTATGTCCCCAGATACACTCTTTCTTTTTTTTTTTTTACTCACACACTCTACTTGATAAAATGATACAGAAAACATACCTTGATTGGGTTGCCTCCCAAGAAGCGCCTTAGTTAACGTCGCGGCACGACGCCATGATTGTGTTTATTCTTCATAGATTGGATCGAAGAGATCCATGCATTCAACGCTTTCTTTTTTGAAACTTTCAAGGAACGGTTTGAGTTGATGTCCGTTAACCTTGAGAATTTTGCCGGTGTCGAGGCTCTTTATTTCAACCGCGCCGTGGGAGTAGACTTTTACCACTTCGAATGGTCCTTCCCATCGTGATCTCAGTTTACCGGGGAAAAGACGAAGGCGTGAAAGAAAAAGGACTTTGTCTCCGATTTGGAAATCCTTTCTCATTATCATTTTATCATGCCATACCTTCGTCTTTTCCTTGTAGATGGCGGCGTTTTCATAGGATTCTAGTCGAAGTTCTTCTAGCTCTTGGAGTTGTAGCTTCCTTTGCATCCCCGCTTGTTCCATGTCAAGATTAAATGTTTTTACCGCCCAATAAGACTTATGTTCGAGTTCGACCAGGGAGGTGACAAGCCTTCCCGAAACACAAGTCTATAGGGAGACATTCCAATCGGGGTCTTGAAGGCGGTTCTATAAGCCCATAAGGCATCATCTATGCGAAGACTCAAATCTTTACGGTTTGGGTTCACCGTCTTTTGGAGTATAGACTTCAACTCCATGTTCGAGATCTCGGCTTGGCCGTTTGTTTGTGGGTGATAGGCGATGGAGAGCTTGTGGGTGACGCCATATTTTTTCAACAAGGCACTCACAGTTATGTTGTGGAAGTGAGTGCCCCTATCGGTTATCAAAATGCGCGGGACTCCAAACCTTGAGAAGATGCGGGTTTTGAGGAAGTCCGCCACTACTTTGGCATCATCGGTCTTTGTGGCTTTTGCTTCTACCCATTTGGATACGCAGTCCACTGCCAAGAGAATGTATAGATTTCCATGGGAATTAGGAAAAGGTCCCATGAAATCTATTCCCCAAACATCAAAGATTTCTACGTAGAGCATAGGAACTTGCGGCATCTCATGTTTTCGAGAGATGTTGCCCATGCGTTAGCAATTGTCACAAGATTGACAAAAGACATGGGCATCTCGAAATAAGCTTGGCCACCAAAAACCGCACTCAAGTACCTTCATGGCCGTTCGCTTGCCTCCAAAATGGCCACCACATGCATGTGAGTGACGAATGGTAAGAATGGATGCTATCTCCGTCTCGGGAATGCACCTTCTAATGACTTGATCTTTGCAATGTTTCCACAAGTATGGCTCATCCCACACATATTGTTTTGCATCGTGTTGGAGCTTCTCCCTTTGAGCTTTGGAGAAGCTTGGTGGGAACCTGTTTAAGACAAGGAAATTGACAATGTGAGCGTACCAAGGGCGAATTTCCTTAAGAGAGAAAAGAGTCTCATCGGGAAATTCCCCCCGGATATCATCTTTATTATGATCGTTTCCTTCATCAAGGACTAAACGGCTCAAGTGATCGGCCACCAAGTTCTCCATGCCTTTCTTGTCTTTGATCTCAACATCAAACTCGCTCAAGAGTAGTATCCATCGAATCAACCTCGGTTTGGCCTCCTTTTTTGTCATCAAGAACCTAAGAGCCGCGTGATCGGTGTAAATGATCACCTTGGTTCCAAGTAAGTATGACCTGAATTTTTCAAGTGCATAGACGACGGCCAACATTTCTTTCTCGGTAGTGGCGTAGTTGCGTTGGGCATCATTTAGGGTGGTGGAAGCATAGTAGATCACATGAGAGGCCCTTCCAACCTTTTGGCCCAAGACGACCCCTACCGCATAATCGCTAGCATCACACATGATCTCAAATGGGAGAGACCAATCGGGGGCTTGGATGATAGGTGCGGTCACTAGCTTCTCCTTCAATGTATTGAAGGCCTTCTTGCATTCTTCATAAAAAATGAATTCGACCTCCTTTTGCAAAAGTGTGCATAAAGGAGATGCAATCTTGGAGAAGTCCTTGATGAATCTTCGATAGAAACCTGCATGTCCAAGGAATGATCGTATCTCCCTTACGGTTGTAGGATAAGGGAGCGATTGGATGACTTCAACTTTTGCCTTGTCTACCTCTATCCCCTTTGATGAGATAACATGGCCTAGAACAATTCCTTCCTCCACCATGAAGTGACATTTTTCAGAATTCAAAACAAGGTTTGATTCTAAACAACTTTTGAGGACAAGAGATAGATGGCATAGGCAAGAGTCAAATGAGTTTCCATGGATTGTGAAATCATCCATGAAAACTTCCATAAATAGCTCAACATATTCAGAGAATATGCTCATCATGCATCGTTGGAAGGTGGCAGGTGCGTTGCAAAGTCCGAATGGCATACGTCGGTAGGCAAAAGTGCCAAACGGACAAGTGAATGTTGTCTTCTCTTGATCTTCAGGGGCTATGGGTACTTGAAAATACCCGGAGTAGCCATCAAGGAAGCAATAGAATTTATGCCCGACAAGTCTCTCAAGCATTTGGTCAATGAAGGGTAAAGGAAAGAAATCCTTTCTAGTTACCCGTGTTGAGTCGCCGGTAATCTATACATACCCTCCATCCGTTTTGAATTCGGGTGGGCATAAGTTCTCCATCTTTGTTCTCCACCACCGTGACTCCGGTCTTCTTGGGGACAACTTGGGTTGGACTAACCCACTTGCTATCGGAAATGGGGAAGATTATCCCCATTTGGAGTAGTTTGATGACTTCCTTTTTTACCACCTCCATCATAGGTGGGTTCAATCTACGTTGCGGTTGCCGTACTGGCTTGGCGTCATCCTCCATCAAAATGCGGTGCATGCATGTAGATGGACTAATGCCTTTGATGTCGGCTATAGTCCATCCAATTGCAAGTTTGTGCTCTTTGAGCACCGCAATCAACTTCTCCTCTTGCTCCTCGGTCAATTTGTTGGAGATTATGACCGGTAAGGTTTCCTTTTCCCCCAAGAACACATATTTCAAGTGTTTCGGGAGCGGCTTCATTTCTACTTCGGGTGCCTGCACAATAGAAGACAAAGGCTTCTCTTCGGGGATGGTTAGTGGAAATGCTCTTGACCCCGGTGGCATGAGTGGAAGTTGGAAGTGATTATCCAATTCCACCATCATGGCTTGCATGTTGGGAGTCAAGGCAAGTTCTAAAGAATTTTCCCCGAAATCATTTTCAATCACGCTCAATAATTCGTCCTCTCCATTTATTTCAAAAGTATCTTGTACAAGGGGATCAATAATATCAATGGCAAATAGAGAATGATTTTCATTTGGGTATTTCATGGAGTCATAAATGTTGAATTCAACTTTATCTCCATCAAATTCCATTGTTAAAGATCCGCTAAAAACATCAATTTTAGCTCTAGCGGTCTTTAAAAATGGCCTTCCTAAAAGGATAGGAACCACATTCTTATCATTTTCCATTTCCACAACATAAAAGTCGGCGGGAAAGATCAAATTGTCTACCATAACTAGTACGTCTTCGACAATACCCTTAGGGTAGGCATTTGATCTATCCGCAAGTTGAATAACCACTCCGGTTTCGTTTAAAGGGCCAAGCTCAAGTGATTTATACAAAGAATAAGGAATAACATTGATTGATGCTCCTAAATCTAGCATGACCTTTGAAAACGTAGTGCCTCCCAACTTACAAGGTATAGTGAACATGCCCGGGTCATTGTATTTCTTTGGAAGTTTTTTTTGAAAAACCGCGGAAACACGTTCACTAACTTGGACCTTTTGTTTTCCATTGAGTCTATGTTTCCTTTTTATCGTACAAAGCTCTTTGAAAAATTTTGCAAATCTAGGAACACCTTTTATTAAGTTAAGGAGGGGAATATTTACCTCACATTTGGAGAAGGTCTCATAGATATCTTTGTCTTTCTCCACCCTCCGTGTTTCCCTTAGAGCCTCGGGAAATGGTGCTTCAACTTCTTGGATGGCCGGTGGTGGAGTGGAGATACGAGTTTCCTCCTCCTCCGGTTGAGTTTTCTCCACAAGCTCCTCTTCCTCTTCCTCGCCAATGTGGCTTTTGGCGTTCTCCTTGGCAATCACCAATTCTTTGCCACTCCTCAATGTCACCGCATGGGCTTGTTGTCTAGGATTCGGCTCCGTTTGAGATGGAAGCTTTGTTGAATCCTTGGCTTCAAGCCTACTCACCGCACTTGAGATTTGGCTCATTTGATTCTCAAGGTTTTGGATGCTTGATTTTGTCTCATGTTGAAATTGAACCATGTTTTGTTGCATGGTTGAGACATTTGAGGTAAGTGCTCGGATCATGTCTTCGGTGGACATATTTGAGCCTTGGCTTTGGGGTTTAGAGTACGGTTGTTTATTTGGAGGAAATTGATTTGGTGGAGGGTTATTTTGTTGTGGGTTTCCTTGAGGATTCCCATAACGAAGATTGGGGTGATCTCTAAACCCGGGGTGATAAGTGTTGCCATAAGAATCATACCTCTTTTGGTTTGGGAATCCCAAAGCGTTGACTTGCTCGGGGTTGTCTTCTTGAAGGGTCGGGCATGCATCGGTGGGGTGGCCTTGTTGTGTACAAATGCCGCAGACCTTAACTTCTTGGGTTTTGGAATTTAAAAGAAAATCCTTAACCAAAGAAGTCAAGCCGGCAACTTGACTTTCTAATGACGATGTTGATTCTGCCGCCATGACTCTTTTTGTTGATGACCTCCCGTTGTGATATCTACAATTCTCGGCCAACTCCGAGATAAGATTCATAGCTTGAGAAGGAGTTTTGTTAACGATTCCTCCTCCACACGCGGCATTAATCATCCGCCTATCATCGTTGCAAAGACCATCATAAAAGTATAGGATGAGGTCTTGCTCCGAATAGCCATGATATGGACAGCTTGCACAAAGTTTCTTGAATCGTTCCCAATATTCATAGAACGATTCATCATCTTTTTGCTCCACATTGCTTATCTGCTTTTTGAGAGATGAGGAGACAGAGGCTGGATAGTACCTTTCAAGGAAAGCTTTCTTCATGGCTGCCCATGTATCTATACTTCCCGAAGGAAGATAGAATAGCCAATCTTTTGCGGTATCTTTGAGGGAGAATGGAAAGGCCCTCAACTTTATTTGTTCCTCAGTGACTCCATTGGGGCACATGCTCGTGCGAACAACATGGAACTCCGAGAGATGTTTATTTGGGTCCTCTCCTCTTAAGCCATGGAAGGAAGGAAGTAGATGAATGAGCCCTGATTTGAGCTCAAATGTATTACCTTCGTTAAGTGTAGGGAAGGTAATACACAATGGTTGTTGGTTGAGGTTTGGAGCGGTGAGCTCCCTTAACGTTCTTGTTTCGAGAGCCATGGTGATTGGCTCTTCAGATTCGCTAGAACTAGAGCTAGCACTTGATGAATCTCCCGAGTCGGTATTTGAGAATTTATTTTTCAACCGCTCGAGAGTTTGCTCTATTTCGGGGTTTGATTGGTAGGTGATTTCGTTCAGTGAACGATATTTTACCATATACTTCACAAAGCTCAGAAATAGAAAAAGAAGAACTCTTTATATTTTTATTTATTTATTATTTTTTTGATTTTTCTTAGATAAAATAAAAAGAAAAATAATTGCCTTTCCCCGGCAACGGCGCCAAATTTGACGTGCACTTTGTCGTGATGTGCACTCAAAATAATAATACAATACGACACTAATACGTAGTATAGTGTAGTAAGGTTCGTATCCACAGGGAAAGGAACACTTCTCTTTTTATAGAATTAGAAATAAGTAACAAGGGGTTTTTTATGATTGATTTGATTTAATTAATTAAATACGAAGATGAACGAGTTATGTGGTTTAATTAATGAGAAGGAGACTTGGCTTTGCTTTTATCCACTTAATGAAATGTTCGTCGATCCCGGTTATATCTTTAACTATCTTCCTCTCGAATACTCAATCGAGGAGTATATCCAGTTCATCGAGGGTAGTTATTAATAACGAGATGCGTTCATTAATAAAACTTACTATCGAGTCGATATAGAACAAGCGCTGTATATTAACTTGATAGTAGCAATAAACTTAAGATGAAAACGATTGAGATTGATAACCTCAACACAAGCGGTTTATTGGTTTAATCAATATAATTAATTCCTCTTGACTTATTAACCATGAGAAGCATGTATTAACAATCCAAGTTTACTACCATTGAAAGAACCGAATTAATAACAAGCGTATTAACCGATTGATTCTAGTAATAATTAATATATGAAACAAAACTAATTGATCCTTTAAGTAATGCTCAAAATATTAATATGGAATATGAATAGGAAGTAATTAATATTCAAGGAAGAAGATTAAAGAAAATAACTCATAACTTACAAATCATTAAGCTTCAAAGTAGCAAAACCAAGATGGAAGAGTTTAGCTCCTCATTTGGAGACTAAACATGAAGAAAATATAAAGAAAGAACTTATCTAGACTGAGCTTAGAAGTGTATGGAAATTGGTATCTAATTGTGAAGGAAAGGGGGTGTATTTATAGGCTTTTGGGACATGCAGCTCGGGTACTCGATCGAGTATGGAAGTGTACTCGATCGGGTATGTGTAGAATGGTGAGTTTTGAGTCATACTCGACCAAAGTCAGGTCGAAATTTATAGGTATACCCGATCGAGTATGTCGGTGTACTCGATCGGGTATGACAATAGAACGTGCCCAAATCTTTCCTTGCATGTTCCTTTGTTCCCGGATCGGATCCTTGAAAATCAGTTTGGTACTCGATCGAGTATAAGGTATACTCGACCGAGTACAGGTCAAAATCAGGAACCTTTCTTCTTTTTGTCTTGTACTCTTGCACTTTCCTTCACCAATGATCATTTGATTGATCTTGGACCTGTTTAAGCTCAGAATGATCCCAATCTAACAAATTACAAATAATTGTGAAAATAAAGTATTACACCAAAAGTGTGTAATTTCCACAACTAGAACTAATAAAAACTAATAAAAATACAAATATACAATCGGAAATTATACGACTATCATTTATGCAAAAAGGGAAATAAGTGCAAGGCCAAATCTACGTATTCTAGATATGCTTGCTTCTGCTATATAACTTGCTAAAAATAATTTTGGACTTTCCTCTATTGGGTTCCAAAAAAATGTATTTTGGAGTTTCTTGGGTTCGATATGGCAAAACATTTCACTTCAACATATAATTTTTATTTCATTTTAATTACTCGATCATAACTCATAAGACCAATTAATTTTGTGTTTGGTATAATTGATAAATCAAATGAGTTGAAATAGATATGACAAAACATTCCACTAATGTTGATTTTGTTAGGAAATAGAAGAATGTGCATATTAATTCTCATTGTTGGGGTTGTTTTTTTTTTCTTTTTTTTGCAGAAATGTTTGGGCTCAATTGGTAAAGATGAAGTCATATGTGATGCTTAAAAGTCACAAAAGTTTTACTACTATGTTTGATGTATCACCATTTTGGATGATCGAAGACAACTTTTTGTTTTTGTAACATTATGAATTTCTTGGAGAATGTTATGAATTTAGAGTTTGGTCTAAATTGGTACTTTTAATTGAAGTATCTATTCGAAACTAATTTTACATTCATTGTACAATGTGGAATGCTATCAATAGGGCTGTGCATTAACCGGGTCAGACCGTATTTTAGACCTGAACCGGACCGGTATAAACCGGTCCGGGTTTCGGTCCTTAGTTTGGTAAGATTCCGAGGTCCGGTCCGGTCCGGGTCAAACCCGGAAAAAACAGGTCCGGACCGGAATGGACCGGTAACCAATTTTCCCGTAAAATATATACTTGGTTTTGTATCATTAGTCATTATGTTTATGACTTATTTTTGTCTTTTATTATATAAACGAATATATACAGAGTTTATATTTGGTGTCTAATTATTTCCTAAGTTGTTTTTTATTTATTTATTTATGTGATTTTTCTGCTTTTTATTTGTTTCTTTATTTGCAGGTGCACATGTACTTTATACGTAGTATATTTTTGGACTTAATATAGTTTTTATTACTTTATAATAGATTTTGCATTTTAATATACACAAAAGATTGTAGTTTTAATTACTGTGGGAAACTAATTGTTACGATTGAATAGTTTTGATAACTATATTCCAAAATTAATAAATGAGCTAGATAAACAATTATTTAGTCTATTTAGCATATCCGCACATAAAATTATAATTTAGAACAACAACATCCAAGCCTTATTCCTAAAAAAATTTGGGACCAACTAAGAACACTCTAAGATAATATTTATTTTTTAAAACCGGGTCAATTAGGGTCAAAACCGGACCGGACCGGAAAATTCAGGTCCGGGCCGGTCCGGACCGGTTAGATTCAGGTCCGGTCTTCGGTCCAAAGAAAATGATGATTCCGGTTCCGGTCCTAACCGGTTCCGGTCCGGTCCGGTTTTGGACCGGTGCACACCCCTAGCTATCAACATAAATTAAATAGAATTTAAATGATGGTGAAAAATATACAAATGCTATCAAAGACGTTTCATAGCAGAACTACAATATTTATTGTTTTTGCTTTCTGTAGCATATCAAAAGTGTTGTGATAAAGCCATTGAGGTATTATAGCAGTTCTATTTTGTGACAACAAGAAAAATGCTATGCTTGTGACCTTAGTTTGATAGCATGTTTAAAATGCTATAGTTGACTGATTTTTTATAGCAATTGGTCAAATGCTATAAAAACCTCACACTTTCCATAGCAGGTCCTAGCATAGCATTTCGTGCAATGTTATGGAATGATAATATAGCATATTTTAGCTGCTATTGATTACTTAACATGGTGTAGTGGATGACGGTTTGGTTTACGACTCATACATTCAAATTAAAAATCCAACCGAATCGAAATTGAATGACAAAAACTGACGAAAATATGTTAAAACTGACTGACACCCACTAAATTGACTCAAGTTCGGTGGTTTGGATTTATGGATTTTATCTATTATGATTACTACAACCTTGGGGTGAAAAGGCCAAAAACGAATTTTTCACCGCAAAAACCATTGCAATCCAAGATATAGGGCGGCATCAAAGTGGGTTGGAGGCACCCCTACACTGAGAATCTATTACTTTATTGACGGAAAGAGAGAAGGTCATGCAAGAATAATTGACTAGCATCTTGCTGCGTGAAAAGTAAATCTCATTTTTTAAAGTCTTGTAAGTTTTTTATTTTTTCCAAAAAAACATACCAAAATTCATAATTTTTTATCATTGTTATTTTTTACATCTTACGATTTTTTAAATACGTATGAAGTAACAAAAAAATTAACCCCAAATTTATACTCCCTCTACCCCCTATTGAACTTAGACGTCTGCTTTTGACATGATATTTTAGGAGCTTAATTAATGGAAGAATGTCTTGCCTGCCCTTTGACTTTTGGAGTAAATTAATGCTATCCATTCAAATGTAAGAAGTGAGTGGATAATGAAAAATAATTAAGACATCTAAATGGACTTGTTTAACAAAGAAACGTTAATGAATAAATGGACTAGTATATTTTTACATTGGAAAACAAATTGAGCCAATTGAAAACCGAAACTAGGAACACCGAACACCCCTTGCCCTTTTTATATGTACCATAACCGCTTCCTACGACTGCCATTGCCCCTTCGACTCTCATCGACTCATCCCCTCAAAGACCACGAAGGCACGAGCTCCTTCCCCCTCTACATATCGCGCTGAGACAAGTCGGTAAATCAATGTCAATCCGATTCAAATTTCGAAGCTCCGCGATTTTCGACTCCGTCGACCTCGAAGGACGGCAGTCGATCTCGGTTCGGGAGCTGAGGTTGAAGATCATCCGCAATAAGAATCTTAATATTTGTCAGGACTTTGACCTCGTGTTTTCCGATTCCGTGACTGGTGAAGGTCATTCAATTATGTCTTAATTCATTTCCTGTTAATCACAAGTCCTATGGGTGTATATGATATAGCCATCGTTACTGTTAATGTTAAAAACAAACTTAATTTGATCTTATGGTGTTAGATTAGACACTTGATTTTTTTTTTTTTTGGAAATTTAATGCAGAATACGATGATGATAATTTTCAAATTCCGAGTGGTGCGTGTATAATTGTTAAGAGGGTTCCTGCTGGTACAGTGCCTTCTGCTAATGCGTGAGTTTTCTTCGCTCTCTGTGCTGTGGTTTTAAGTCATCACCTCGTTCTAAAATATTAGCTTGGTTTAATATTCACCTTAATGATCTTGTCCCTCTGATGTGGTTATTATTGAGCTCTTCAATTGGGAAATTCAGGTAAGAGGTTTCAGTGTGTGTTTGTAATTTAGTAATAGGTAGCATGTAAGCAAACCACAAGTTTCATTTCTGCACATTGGAGACATTCCGCATCCATAAATTCTCTGAAATATTCCAAAACATTCCGGGGCTATTATGGAGACACCTTTTCTAATCAAGGATATATTTCCTAGTCAGAGACATGTTTTATGTTTTATTTTATGAGCCTCCATCATTAGAAAAGGCATATCACGCAAGTATATCACCATCATAATGGATATGTACGAGGATTGTACTACAAATGTTCGTGCTAGTGTGGGGAGGACCGTAGAGTTCCCTATTACTGTCGGAGTGTACCGATGATCAGCTATGAGTTTTTTTTATTCGCCATAGTCGTGGATGAACTTACAAAGTCAATTCAAGATGATATATCATGTTGTATGATGTTTGCCAACGATTCATTGATGGATACAATCGGGTGTTAAATCAAAGTTGGAAGTATGACAACAAACATTGGAGAACAAGAGTTTCAGACTGAGTCGAAGCAACACGGAGTACATGAAGTACAAGTTTGGTGTAGGTAGAAGCAATGATAATAGCGGAATTACTCCATATGGTAAGAAGATACTACCTTCATCCCACTAATATTGGGACAAGAAAAGGTGGCACGATTATTAAGAAAAGTGGGTTTGTGTGGTTGATATTAAATTGATAAAGTAAGAATAAAGTAAAATGATTTAGAATCACACAAACTTTACCAAATTTGGTATGGGACAATCTTAGTGGGATTTTCCAAAAAGGTAAAATGGGACAATCTTAGCGGGACGGAGGGAGTACTTGTCAGTTATATATTCCGTTACATGTGATCTATACTTTAGAAGGACAGTAAATTAGATGGAGATGTATCCCATAAAATCAGAACATGATGGATGAAATTGAAACGTGCATCAACATTTCTATGCGATCGAATTCGAGGTATGTCGATTAGATTGAATGGTAAATTTTATAGGACATCAATTAGGCCTGTATGGCGTAGAGTGTTGGACGGTAAAACAATGTCACATTTAAAAGATGAGTGTGCCAGATATATGCATGTTGCATTGGATGTGTGAACATACAAGAAAAGACTGCTTGATGAATGATACAATTAGACAAAAGGTGTGAGTCACACCTATTGAAGATAAGATGCGAGAGTCTCACTTGTGGTGGTTCGGTCATGTGCGTAGAAGATCGAGTGGTGCCCATATCAGACGAGTTGAGAGGTGTGGAGAAGAGGCAGAGAAGAGAGGGAGAAAAAGACCCGAACAAAATTGGATTAGAGGAGTCAGGAGTGATATGCTTCTTATTGGATTGGATGATTGTCTGACTTTGTAGAGAGCAAAATGGAGGACGAGTATGTGTGTGGCGGATGGATCTCTTATCCAGTGATGTCAATAGCGGGCTATAGTGATGCTATAGCGGAATAGTGGGGCGGAGCAGGGGCTAGGTGTTATAGAACTTCCTATAGTGGAGTGGTTGGCAATAACGGCTGTAGCGGGTGCTATAGCGGGAAGAATAGCGTCTGTAGTGGGCGCTATAATTTACAGGGCTACTTTAGTGCTAATTTTGAGGGAATTTGGGAGTACTTTTTACTTTCAGATGTTTTTGGAGTGAAAAATAATCTCAATAAACCCTCCAAAACACATGGGGGACAAAATAACCCTACCAAAATAAGTCAAAACTGAAACCAAGATCAAACATAACCTATAGCATGCAACTCTATGTTAAGGTAGTTCAAGGCTTCCCAACAACCATGATTTTGTTATAATTAGATATTAATGACTAAGAATTTATCAAGAATTATCTGGAACTTACTTTTTAATGTTAAGAGGTAAGGTACTTAAATTATTTGTTTCTTTTGTTTAAGACACTAATGCCTCTATTGGTAAATTAGTAAGTGTAACTTTCATGATGTTTGAGTAATACATTCGTGGTTTATCATTTCTTGGAATTGATATGTGCATGACATGTAATTGTATGCACACATATGATATGTACTTTGCATATATATCGTCTAAATAGCGGTCGTCCCGCTATTCGCTATTCCGCTATAGTGTTTTCGGGGGAGGCTGCTACGCTCCTCTATCCTGGATTAACAACACTGCTCATATCATCCTTTTTCCCCTCATCTTCTTTTTCTTTCTTGTGTATTTAATTTTTATCCTTCTATCTTTATATATATATATTATTTTTATCCTTTTTTATTTTATCATTTTTATGTATGTCTTATATATATATTTTTATCATAGCTTATCTTTTTATCTGGTTTTTTCCTTTTGGTTCCGATATTACGTATCGATTCATGTTAGCCGACCCCAAAATCTTTTGGAATTAAGGCTGGGATGTTGTTGTTGTAGCCTCTATCCCGCCGACCTGAGTTGGAGTCTATATTTTCAATAAATGCACAGTGGATGTATATCCATTAGAAAATGGGAAATGTTAATGTTTACCATGTTTTGGAATCTAGATGTACTGTATTAGATGATTGTTTAGTATTACTATATCAAATTCCATCATGAAAGTAGTCAATAGTATATTTAGTATGCCCAGTTAATTATAAAATTTACTTAAAAAAATACTCCCATATTTATGTATTTCCAATTTTATGTCCCAATTATTTTTGAAGCAATGATTCCCCGTGTCTCATCTATTAGACTTGTGTCTCAGCTGGCCATCCCCCATTTCTGTGTTGCATAATTTTTGTAGGCGTGCGTAAAGTGTTGATATATATATATGTATCGTGTTTTTTGGAGATAAGAGCTCTCTTGGTTGAATATCTGGAGATGAAATTTAGAGCTCCATATGTCTCTTGCCAATGTTGGTGCTTACTGACTGTTAGCCTGATACTTGGTTTGGTGTTACTTTATACTCTACTGCAAATGTAATAACCTTTAAATTGTCCTGGATTACATTCTCTCTCTTTGGTACTACTGAAGAAAAACACTTGCATCTACTTGATAATTAAGGATTGATTTAACCATTTGTATACATCATAGAGAACGAAAGTGCTCTACCTCAAACAAGGACGCCCATAGCATTTCCCCCCTTTCTAAGAAAGAGGTATATAGCGCATGTGTTAAAGAAGCGAGAGCTAGCCGTCGTCTAGGGGTGAGTTCAGAAGATTAATTGGGAAAGGGAAAGATAATTGGTAGAATTAAACGAAGCAATTCTCATTGTTAAAATAACCGGTGCCCGAACTTGTAAAGACACAAATTATTTCTCCAAAAAGTATTTTTTTTCCATAACAAACCCCTTTATATAGAGAGGCTGCGTGGAGTTTTGAATAGGAAAAGAAACAAGAATTGGAAACAAAACTAGAAACCTAAAATACAATAGTATAAGGAAACAATATCCTTGTTTCCCAGTTTAGCCATATTAACCAAATCAATTAAGGAAATATAATAGTATTAGGAAACAATATGCTTACTCCCAAGTTCAACCACTTCCAGTTGTTGAATCCCGGGTCTTCAGACTCTTTGTGTGTCATTTGTAAGTGTGGCCCCAATAGGAGTCCACAATATCACTCCCCTCGTTAGCAAAAAGCTTGCCCTCAAGGCCATAATCTGGATAAGTTGTGCGCAATGACGCTACTGGTTCTCAAGAAATGGTGTTGTCATGGCCAACGGGCTAAGTAGTTCCTGCTCTACACCTTCTAACTTGGCTATTCGGGCGGCATATGTCACCAGTTTGGGGAGATCCCGTCCAGAAACCAATCGGAAAGGGGTATCACCCAAAGTGATTTGGTAAGAAGTGTTGTAAAAATACTTCACACATGAAAGTCAATGAACCCACTCACGAGGGTGTGTGCTAGTTGATGACCGAGGTCTTGTCGTGAACCTTCGGTAGGCCTTTCACAAAACCCATTGAGATATTTGACCAAACATGCTCTGGAATTTGCAGCGGTTGGGTTAGTCCTGTGGGTTGTAAGTTTAACCACTTGTGTTGTTGATGACATGTCTTACTATTTCATGTATAATTTTCCATTGAATATTTCATATCAATCCAGTAGAATTCATGCAGCAGGAGTTTGAGAGTTTCTTTTGCCGCCTTCATGTGCCATCTTGTGCAAGATGGATAGGAGGGTAGGTATTGTGGAGTTGGGTAGCAGTGTGGCACAAATAGTTTGTGCCTGCAAATATTTAACTTTTCATTTCTTGAATTTCTGCATACAGTGACTGGACCGCTCGTATCTCGTCTAACACGGTGTTAAAGGGAATTGTGAGAGCTGCCAATAACGGTGTTAAGGCATTCTTGTTTGTACTCAACACAAAAATTAAATTCCATTAACTCTTGAGCTAGTGTTGGTGTGGGGACGTGGTCAAACGCTGGTCCAGTAAATGTTTCAAACTGGAGTGCTTGATGCAGATGAGAAATTCTTGGCCTCCCAAATAAGGCTGTCAGTGAGTGACGACTTTAACCAGATCGATGAGTTCTCTTTCATACACAGCTAATTTCACGTGGCGGTTTGCAATTTCACGGCTGAAATAAGCTATTGGGTGCCCCTCTCTTGCTGCAAAACAGCCCCTATGCCACTTCCTAGAAGCATCACATTCCACAACAAAAGTAACAAATGTTTTGTCTAGTCTGAGAGTTGAAGCACAGGTGTAGTGGACAGATGGAGTTTCAAAGTTTTGACAGATGCTTCTGCTGCTACGTTCCAGGTGAACTCATTCTTTTTAAAGAGCTGGGTTAAACGTGCAGCTATCTCCCCAATGTGGAACTACTTTACTCATCTCAGCGAAAGATGCTGGCTTTCCTGCCAAGTCAGTCACGGTGTTCTTGATATCTGTGAGCTGTTCTTTTAAGTCAACCTGCCGTTGATCTTCACCTTGTAGTAAGGACTTCAACGCCTCTGTTGTCGTTGGTGTGTTCCCCATCGTGCCCATATCCGATGCCAAATTGTTAAGGAAGTGAGAGCTAGCCCTAGTCCAGTGGCGCGTTCAAGAGATTAATCGGGAAAGAGAAGATAATCTGTAGAATCAAATGACTCTATTCTTATTGTTAAATTAACTGGTGCCTGACCTTGTCAAGACACAAATTAATTCTCCAAAAGTATTTTATTCCATAACCAACCCCTTTACACAGAGAGACTGCTTTTAGAGTTTTGAATAGGAAAGGAAACATGAATTGAAAACAAAACTAGAATCCGGAAATATAATAGTACTGGGAAGCAATATCATTTTTTCCCAGTTCAACCATAATAACTAACTAGAATAAGGAAATATAATAGTATTAGAAAACAATATCCTTATTCCCATTTAGCCACTTCCCATTGTTGGCCTTTGGACTCTTTGTGCATCATTTGTATGTGTAGCCCCTAAAGGAGTCCACAACATCATGTTGATGTTTCTATTGTGAGACTGGTCTAAAAGGTCTAAAAGGTATAACTTGCTTCACATGACTTTTCTTAGATGGATCCAGATCTCGTTTGCAGTCTTCTACATTTCCTTTCTCTTATAAATGGTAAAAATGTTTTTGTCACAATAGGTTTAGCCGTTTGGGATTATACTTGTCTTCCAATATTGTGGACCCATACTCCCTAGGCTTTAATTCCAAACTCCAATAGGGAGTAGGGACCCTATAATATGTTTAGAAGAATGTTCCAAACAAAAAAATAGGGACCCTATAAGTTAACCATTTTATATCGTTCCAATTTCTTTTAAAGCCTTCTCAAATTTAGTTATTCAAATGATTCTCATGTAATCTCTATTAAATTTCTTATCATGCACAAGATGTTTCTGTGCTCAACAGCTTGGCCTTGATTAATTGATTCATCAAAATGTTGTTTCCATCTACTCTTCATTCTGATCAAGAACAATCTGATTCTTGTCATTGAAGTATTTTACCCTTTTAGAGGCCCTAGACATTTCCCCCTCATTTGAGCCATCTTATAGGTTTGTTCCTGTCCATTTCTCGAGTCCAGTTTGCCATAGATTTATTTGTACCCTTTTCTCTCTTGTTGCCTGTGCTTTAAAATTGTTGCTTTATAATTGAATTGCTTAATGACTAAATACGTTCTAATGCAGATGCATCAATATAGTTAGCAATGGAGATCTTGCACGTACTGTAGAGTTTTACTAATGATGAATATATCCTGTGTTTGACATCCTCTCATGTAAACTGCTTTAATGTACCAGGGTGCCTCCTGCCATGATAAGTGACTTGACTAAGCAGGGTCGTGATTGTTTAAATCCATTAGTAAGTTTGTTTATACTTTACTTTGATATCTATTATGGTCCATTAACTTTAACAATTCATCATACATTCTTGCACTTGATATGATTTTACTAAGAAGGTAATTTCAGATTTTGAGTTTCTATTTTATAGTGTCTTATATCTGATTATGTTGATGACTTTTGCACTATAATGTGCTTTCCTCTTGGGAAGGTGCTATGTGAATCAGATCATGAACGCATTAAGAGAAACTCATGTGTTGACTTTGACAGGGCAGGCCTGCCTGGCTCAAGGTATTTTACTAGCTAGTCATTTTTTCATCACCGAAAGGCTGCGCGGCTCTTTTTTAAAATGTTTAGACACACCACAATACACAATAAATTTGTCCTTGTTTTGAAAAATGTAAAATTAGGACCAAGCACAATCACCAAATTCTGTCTTGCATATTGTCTACACAAAACCTTGATGTCTCTTCTTATGATTACAAGTAATATATTCTTGAATTCAACTACGCCATGCATCTATTTTTGCTGAAGAAAGTGTAGCCACATTGCTTTGCTTTCAAGCTGAATTAAATCATTTGTAGAAGTTTCTGTTTACTTTGTGTGGTGTGGCATGTGTTTACCTGTTATGTGAGGCATGCTTGCTCATTTTGCTGATTAGCTGCTTATGGTCTACTCCTCAGGCAACTAGCAGGGCACTAGGCATTTAGTTGGCACTTTTACTATTATTATTATAATTATTACTATTATTATTATTACTATTATTATTATTATTATTTATGTCTGCAGTAATTAGTGTTGGTTGATGTGGTAGTGGGTAGTTACTCCTCAGGCAACTAGCAGGGCACTAGGCATTTAGTTGGCAGTTAATGTTTATGGGAAGTTATAATCTGTAATCAAAATGTTGTATTGACCTAATTGGCATTTGGCAGCTTTTTTACTTCCAAAAAGGACTAACTTAGCTTTTTCTTCCTTCAGGTTTGATTGTCAAAATCATGAGTCTAGTGACTTAAGTCAAGCGATTTATAAAGGTTTGTTGCGACATAGTATGCACTCCCTAGGCAATGTTCAGAAAAAGAAGTTGATTACTTGATGTATAAACTATGATTTTATAGCTGAAAAGCTAGATTTCAATGATAGTGATTTGCAAAGGTAGCCCGAGAGCTAGTTTTTGTAGTGTTCTTGATAATCTCTGTTCTGGTATGATTTTCCAGGTTCTGATGATCACATGCGTGAACGGGATGTGGTGCAAGCAAGAGCTGAAGGCAAGAAGTTTGAAAAGTAAAACTATTTCGTTCTCTCTTGACTTGCTTTTAATTGTTCCTACCGCCATTCCATTTTGATTTACCTTCTAGTGAAGGGCTTTCATATTAAGGACCAATTCAAAATGACATTTCTATCCCTATAAAAGTTGAACATCATATGCATCACATTTCTTATCAAGGCACTAAATTTTTTAATATGGGAGAAGTCAATAAAGGCAAGTTTGGTAGACTACTAAAATGCATTTAATTTCTTAACAACAATTATTTTGGGGTATATTGGCTAAAATGGAAAGTAATTTAAGAGGGAGTATATTTATACATACCTAACACTTATGGAAATTATAAGTGCGGTGCACTTTATTTTTCCAGAGGACATGCTGATTTGCCAGTAGAACTCAAATGCCCACTTTGCAACACATTTTTCAAGGAGGCCGTGCTTATACCTTGCTGCCAGCATAGTTTTTGTAAAAAATGTGAGTAGATCTGTTGAATTTAGCTTTCTGCATGTAAGTACGCTTTGCAGGTTAAACACATGATCACGACTGACGTTTGAGCAGCTTTTGAACATTCAAGATTCATTATTCCTCTGACTTGACCCGTGGTCTCACATTATATATAATACTCCATCTGTCCCATTGGACTTTGCCAACTTTCCCTTTTTGGTTGTCCCCAAAACTTTGCCACTTTCCTGTTCAAGTAACTCATTTTTGGTTCTGCTTATTTCTCTCTCCTGTGCACAAACCTCAACCACACAACTTTTACTTTTCCTATTTCTCTCTTAATTCGAAGTTGGCAAAGTCCACCGGGACGGAGGTAATGTAAATAATATGGTTCAGGTCCTCGTGCACGGTGCACATTCAAAATATATAGAACTTCATGTTTTAATGATGTTGGTTTCAGGTATTAGCAATAATCTCCTTGAGAAGAAAGTTTGCCCAATATGTTCCTCCACTAAATGTAGTGTGGATGATTTGCTCCCTAACTTATCTCTTAGACAAGCAATTGAGCATTTTCTTGGCTCTCGCTCACCGAATAATCTGTGTCAACTTGTTCCTGGTGAGAAATCTTTGATCACACAATCATGAATCATGAGTTGTAATGACTGGATAGACTCCTTTTTATTTATATGGTAGTGGTTCATTGTTAAATACAGATGGGGAGTCTGGAATTCATGCTAGGGAAATTTCGTGTGCTATAACTGTTATCCAACGGGAACCTGAAATGCCTCATTCTCCCTCAGCTACTGGACATGGATCAAATCAAGTTTTGACAGATACATTTTATGCGCCACTTAGGAGAAGCACACTACAGAACATGCACGGTGTAGCTGCAGATGGAGGAGACCAGCTTCTTAATTTATGTAACACCCATGTTCACGATGAAGGTATTTGCTCTTAAACATAGACAGCTTACAGCTTTAATGTCATAATGCAAATGGTCGTTACATTTTCAGAAAGCACTTAGTTTCTGTAGGTTTTGGGAATAAAATTCCTTAATTGAATATGCCAATCGGCTGGGGTATAAATACAGGATGTACAAGTAACAAACTACCAGAGTAGATCCTATTTTTTACGATCTGACTAACTACAATCTTATCAATAAGCAACAGCTTCTAATCTGATCTAATAGACCGATCTTCTAATCTAATCTATCCGGTAATTATGTACACACAATAATTAAGAAATAAATGTAACATTTTCTACACTCCCCCTCAAGTTGGAGAATATATATCATACATTCCCAACTTGTCTATAAGTAGTTCAAACACTGGTTTAAATAACCCTTTGGTGAAGATATCAGCTGTTTGGTCTTTAGTGGATATGAATGGTGTGCAAACAATTCCAGCTTCAATCTTCTCTTTAATGAAATGTTTGTCCACTTCAATGTGCTTGGTTCTATCATGTAGCACAGGATTATGAGCAATGTTAATGGCTGCTTTATTATCACAATACAGTCTCATAGGCAGTTCTATTTCCATCTTCAGTTCTGTAATTACTCTCTTGATCCAGAGTAATTCACATATTCCATTTGCCATAGATCTAAATTCTGATTCCGCACTACTTCTAGCAACTACATTTTGTTTCTTACTTCTCCAAGTTACTAGATTTCCCCATACATAAGTGCAATATCCAGAAGTAGACCTTCTATCAGTAATTGAGCCATCATAATCTGCATCAGTAAAGGCTTCAACCCTCCTACTGTTCCCTTTTTTTGAAAAACAATCCCTGGACAGCTCTTCAGGTACCTTAGAATCCTGTAAGTAGCATCAAGATGTTCTTGGAAAGGATGATGCATAAACTGACTCACCATACTGCAAATGCAATATCTGGCCTTGTATGTGCCAGATATATTAATCTTCCCACCAATCTTTGATATTGGTGAACATCAACCGGAGTTCCTTCCTTAATATCTCCCAACTTCTGACTGGGGTCAATTGGAGTGTCTTTGATATTGGTGAACATCAACCGGAGTTCCTTCCTTAATATCTCCCAACTTCTGACTGGGGTCAATTGGAGTGTCTGCTGGTTTACATGCACTCATTCCAGTTTCCTGCAGAAGATCTAAGATATAGACAACAATACCCTTCTTTGATCTAGCTATCTCCATTCCCAGAAAGTATTTTAGGTCTCCTAGGTCCTTAACTTCAAATTCATGGGCAAGTTTTTCTTTCAAGTTCTTAGTCTCTGTATGATAATTTCCTGTGAGGATAATATCAACTACATAGACAATTAATATTGCAATCTCCCCCTTGCCGAAAACTTCATGAAGAGTGTATGATCTGCTTGAGCCTGATTAAACCCTTGCTTCTTTATGAACTTTGTAAACCTATCAAACCAAGCTCTTGGTGACTGTTTCAGTCCATACAAGGCTTTCTCTAATTTGCAAACCTTTGAACCAAATTTATTCTCAAATCCAGGAGGAGGTTTCATATATACTTCTTCTTCAAGTTTTCCAATTAAAAAAGCATTCTTTACATCCAATTGTTGCAGTGGCCAGTCCAAATTAGCAGCAAGAGATAAAAGGATTCTTACAGTGTTCAACTTTGCAACTGGTGCAAAGGTTTCTGTGTAGTCAATGCCATAGGTCTGTGTGTACCCCTTAGCTACTAACCTTGCTTTATATCTCTCCAAACTTCCATCTGCTTTAAATTTAGGAGTAAAAATCCACCTGCAACCAACTGTTGGTTTGCTTTTGGGCAACTCTATAAGCTTCCATGTCTGATTCTTTTCAAGAGCTTCCATCTCCTCCAAAACAGCTTTCTTCCACTCAGGTTTAGATAGAGCATCCTGTATGGTTGAGGGAATAGAAATAGAAGAAACACTGAAAGTAAAGGTTGCAAAAGATGAGGATAATTTAGAATAAGAAACATGGTTTGAGATATGGTATTTAACACATGTTCTTTTTTCTTTTCTGAGGGCAATTGGAAGATCAAGATGACTAGAAGCATTACCTTTTTCATTCTCTGGCACAGGGTCAGAATCATAGACAGTTGTAGGTTCTTGGACTTCCTCTATTCTTTGATTTTGAACTCTTCTCTCATAAACTTTGCCAAAGAATTGACTTGTCTGTTGATCCTTTCCAATTGGTTCAGTTGTATTTATTTCATTAGTTGTTAATTCTTGATCATTTTCAGATATTCTTCCATTAAAGGAATGATCATCCAGATTAATATCAAGAAAATTAAGGTTTTCATGAATATGTGGCACTATTTGAACATCTTCACTTAATCTCTCCCCCTGAAGATGAGTATCAAAAAAAGCTTTATCTTCCACAAAAAAAGTGTCCATTGTAATGAACATTTTTTTGGTAGTAGGGTCAAAACATTTGTACCCTTTTTTGAGTGGAAGAAAGACCTAGAAAAACACATTTTGTTCCTCTAGGATCAAACTTGCTTGCAGATTTTTCTGGATTTTTTATAAACACTGTGCAACCAAAAAATTTCAGTGGAAGAGTACTTATCAATCTGTTTGAAGGAAAGTACTGCTGAAGAGTATTGATAGGACTTTTAAATCCTAAAATTTTTGATGGCATGCGGTTAATTAATTAAATAGGATGTAAAACAGCTTCCCCCCACAGATATTTTGGTATTTTTGTTGAAAACTTGATTGCACGAGTGACTTCAAGTAAATGTCTATTCTTCCTTTCTGCAATTCCATTCTGGGCTGGTGTATTGACACAAGAGCTTTGATGGATTATTCCTTTTTCAGTAAAAAAGTTATTTAGGTTTTGAGAAAAATATTCCAGGCCATTATCACTTCTTACCAGTTTAATGTTGGTATTGAATTGAGTTTGGACCATAGCATAAAACTCCCTAAATACCTTTTCCACTTCAGATTTTTCTTTGATTAGAAAAATCCATGTAACTCTTGTATGATCATCAATAATAGTTACAAATCATCTCTTTCCCTTTATAGTTGATACTCTGGATGGACCCCAAATATCACTATGTACCAAAGTAAAAGGGCTAGTGGGTTTATAACTCTGGGGAATATAAGAGCTTTTGTGATGTTTTGCAAGTGCACATATATCACAATGAAACACAGAGACATCTTTATTCAGAAATAATTGAGGAAACATCTTTTTTAAATAATAAAAGTTAGGATGTCCTAGTCTAAAGTGAAGTAAATACAACTCTTTATTGTTTGAAAAGGAAACAGTTTGCAAACAAGCATTTCTTTGACCTCTTTTATTTGATTGAGTTCCTTCATCAAAGATATAGAGTCCATCTTCCTCCCTAGCACTGCCAATCATCTTCCCCGATGCCAGGTCCTGAAAAATGCAATAAGAAGGATAAAAGATAACACGACATTGTAAGTCTTTAGTTAACTGGCTAACAGAGGCAAGATTGCAGGATAAATTAGGGACATGTAGGACTTTAGAGAGGTTTACAGATGAGGAAATTTTAATATTTCCCATCCCTGCAATGGCTGAAAAAGAGCCATCTGCCACTTTGACCTTTTTGTCCCCTGCACAGGGCTTATATGAAAAGAAAAGATTTGGAATAGAAGTCATATGGTCTGTAGCTCCCGAGTCAATGACCCAGGTACTTTTAGGTTTTCCAGAACAGAAAAATGATGAAATGGTACCATTCTGGGCATAAGAACAAGAGGAAGTTTCAGGTTTGGAATTTTTCTGAGTATTTAGAAGGCTAAGGAGTTGCTCTATCTGTTCCTTTGTGAAGGAAGGCTGCTGGAAATTGATTTGTGGCTCCTGTTGAGTCTCAGGTATGGCAACATGTAGGGCCCTTTCAACCTTTTTCTGTCCTTCTCCAGGTGGTTTGCCATGAATCTTCCAACAGGTTTCCCTAGTGTGCCACAGCTTCTTGCAATGATCACACCAAGGCTTCTTCTTCTCATTTCCTTTGGCAATCATTGTTGAGGACTCTACTGGTTCATCATGATGTACTGGAGTGTTATTCATGACCTTTTTCCTACTA
The DNA here is from genome assembly GCA_945859915.1 of Cuscuta epithymum. Classification (NCBI taxonomy): domain Eukaryota; kingdom Viridiplantae; phylum Streptophyta; class Magnoliopsida; order Solanales; family Convolvulaceae; genus Cuscuta; species Cuscuta epithymum. Next base: position 24,434 of record CAMAPF010000943.1, read on the forward strand.
TCTTCCACCCTGATTTCAGAAAATACCTCCCTGATTGAAGGTAGAGGTTTTTTTCCAAGAATTCTTCCCTTAACTTCATCCAGGTCTCTATTACTAGGAACATATAGACCCTATCATTTTCCTCCCTCTTCTTGTGTCTTGCCAGATCCTTGGCACTCTCCCATTCTTCAGCATCATAGCATAGGTCCAACTCTTGCCATAGGGATACCATCTCATTATAGTATGAGATGACATCTCTACTTCCTTGTTTGGACTGCCACAGCTTTGTTTTTAATTCATAAATCTGAGAAGAGTTCTCAAGATCTGAATAGGTTTCTTTAATGGAATCCCATACCTCTTTTGCAGTTTTCATAAACATATGAGGTTTGGCGATTGATGCATCCATTGAACTGAGAAGCCATGCTGTAACAAGTGAGTTTTCTGACCTCCATCTTCACCATTTTCTCTCTCTTTGATTTCAGCAGTTAGGTATCCCAGTTTGCCCTTGCCATCAATTGCTAACTTGACAGACTGTGACCACTCTAGGTAATTCCTTCCATTCAATCTATGCCCAGTGATGAGCATAGATGAATTAACCGAGGCCTGATAGTTTGCCATTGAGCTAATATGGGAGTTAGGGTTACTGGTTTGTGAATAAGGAGATGAGTCAGAGTGTTCGAATTCCACCATTTGAGATGTGTAAATTCAAGGCTCTGATACCATGTAGGTTTTGGGAATAAAATTCCTTAATTGAATATGCCAATCGGCTGGGGTATAAATACAGGATGTACAAGTAACAAACTACCAGAGTAGATCCTATTTTTTAGGATCTGACTAACTACAATCTTATCAATAAGCAACAGCTTCTAATCTGATCTAATAGACCAGTCTTCTAATCTAATCTATCCGGTAATTATGTACACACAATAATTAAGAAATAAATGTAACATTTTCTACAGTTTCCTTCGAGAGTGGTGTTCATATTTTTACAAACATCACTTTCATGGGTTCATTTTTATTTTTTAGCACTAAAATGTTTGGTGAGGGTAGTATTGACACTTGATACTGTCATGGAAAGTTTCTGATCTTGTTTTTTTCCCGTTTTCTTTATGGTCAATTTACTCCGAAACAACAACTGTGGGAAAACTATCAAATAATTCCTCGTACTATAACACAAAAGTCAATTAAGTCCTCGTACAATAAAATCACTCAATTAAGCCCCCAAAGTATAGAAAAACATTCAATTATTCCAATTAGCAGGGCATTTACCGGTTATCCCGGTAGTGGCTGAGGTGGGCTGATAGGTGGCTTTATTTTGTTGGTTTATTGGAAAGAAGATGACACACATACAATTGTCTTCTTTTATTTTGGTTCACCATCCCCCCATCCCCCCATCCCATGCTCTCTTGAATAAAAGCTTTGAAACACTGTAGACAATCCTCTCTCACCGTGAGGATATTATTTTTAATGTTATTAAATCGAGTAGCTGCACACAGCTTTAATGTCATAATGCAAATGGTCGTTACATTTTCAGAAAGCACTTAGTTTCCTTTGAGAGTGGTGTTCATATTTTTACAAACATCACTTTCATAGGTTCATTTTTATTTTTTAGCACTAAAATGTTTGGTGAGGGTAGTATTGACACTTGATACTGTCATGGAAAGTTTCTGATCTTGTTTTTTTCCCGTTTTCTTTATGGTCAATTTACTCCGAAACAACAATTTTGGGAAAACTATCAAATAATTCCTCGTACTATAACACAAAAGTCAATTAAGTCCTCGTACAATAAAATCACTCAATTAAGCCCCCAAAGTATAGAAAAACATTCAATTATTCCAATTAGCAGGGCATTTACCGGTTGTCCCGGTAGTGGCTGAGGTGGGCTGATAGGTGGCTTTATTTTGTTGGTTTATTGGAAAGAAGATGACACACATACACTTGTCTTCTTTTATTTTGGTTCACCATCCCCCCCATCCCATGCTCTCTTCAATAAAAGCTTTGAAACACTGTAGACAATCCTCTCTCACCGTGAGGATATTATTTTTAATGTTATTAAATCGAGTAGCTGCACAAGTGGATGCTGGTCGGAGATGGAACTTGATTCCGGCGGTGACAAATTGAAGCGGATGTTTGAGATTAGTGCGAAGTCGCTGGAAAATGGGGATTGTTGCTGCGAAGTCACTGGAGAATTTGAACTATCTACTTCGGGAGATCATTTAAAAGCGTCTTCGAATCCCAAGTTCGCCTGGAATTCGTCTCTGTGATAACCAACCGCCGCTGCCGGGTGAGGTGGGTGGAGGAAGTAAGAAGAAGGGAGAGAGAAGGAAAAAAAAAGGCAGTAGGAGGCTTGGGGAGAAGTAAACAGCAGAACGAAGTGGGGGCTTGGGGTGAAAAAGAAAGCAAAGTGGGTTGGGGGATTGAGGAGAAGAAGAAAGGAGAATGGGTTGGTGGGGGCTTGGGGGGAGAAAGCCAGCGGGCTTGGGGGTTGTGCAGAAGAAAAAACACGAGAGAGGAAAAATGAAAAAAGAAAGAAAAGAAAAAATGTTAAATCAGCCACGTGGATTCCACATGTTTAAATTAAGCAAAGTGGGTTGGGGGATTGAGGAGAAGAAGAAAGGAGAATGGGTTGGTGGGGGCTTGGGGGGAGAAAGCCAGCGGGCTTGGGGGTTGTGCGGAAGAAAAAACACGAGAGAGGAAAAATGAAAAAAGAAAGAAAAGAAAAATGTTAAATCAGCCACGTGGATTCCACATGTTTAAATTAAGCTACTGACCGTTTACTTACCGGTAAAAAAACCCGATTGAGTGTTTTTTTAATAGTTTAAGGACTTGATTGAATCATTTAAAAGTACGAGGACCTAATTGACTTTTTGATTATAGTATAAGGACCTATTTGACAGTTTTCCCCAACAATTTTCTATGCAAAAGTATGAAGTTGAGGTCATGTAGGTTGCAGAATAGGTATAGGTCTATTATCTAGGGAAGGAAGGGTAGCTTCTTTGCTAGTCGTATGCAATGGCGGGCCTACGCATTGGAGCTCTAAGTATGCAATGTGCTAGCACACTACACTACATAGAGCACAACTGGATTTCGAACCTGTGACAAACTGATACTTGATAACTACAAAGAAATAAAATTGAGCTTCATTATAAATATGGACATTAGAAAATCAACATACTAGCTTAAAAGGCAAAATAAAAACATAGATTGTAAATTTGTAAATTGTAATAATATATGACATATACTACGTATGTAATGTGTTAATTTTGTAATGTTAAAAATAAATCCAATTTATCTAGATGGATAAGCCAAATGAAACATATCTAAATATTGGATAAATAGCACTGAAAATGAAATAAATAAATCACAGATGATTCATATATACTTGTTGATTCAACAGAGAAAAAAGAAAAAAGAGTGTCTACACTTATGCTAAATAAAATATTGGTCTAGTGAAAATAATGAATAGAATTGATTACTTGTATGCTTGATATTAAAGAGAAATATTTTTAAATAAAATCTGAAAATGCAGTGATGAGTTGAAATTGGCTGGAAGACGAAGAGTTGTCAGGCGAAATAGGTTTAGTGATTGTTTTTAGATTGGATTATTTGATTTTAGATTGGGCATGCATAGTCTCATTTTGAATGTACTTTAATGCTTTCCCTAATGACTTTTTTAACGATTAGTTAATAATTCCTCCATGAGCTTTGACGTTTCTATTTATACTGCAGCAGAATCTACCATGAAGAGGAACGAACGGCCATATGTCCGCACAGGAGGTAATATTGGTTATTTTAAAGCGCCACACATTTTTCTTGAAATCTGTGACGCACGGACACTTCTAAAGAGTTGAATTATGTGTTCTGGACACATTGGGTACACACTGCGACATGCATGCGTCACAATATGTATCCCACCCCTAATATGAGTACACTTCAAGAACCAAAATGCAAATCTTTACATTTCCTAGGTGAGAAGGGAGGACACAAAGTGATAGAAGATGTTTTGAATTAATTACAGGCTTACAGTTGAGCTAATGACTTCTTTGGGCCTTTTAAGTTTTTCTGTTCTGTTTTTATCTTCGAAAACTGAAAATTGGATTATGAAAATCAGAAAAATGTCCTGTTTATAAAATTAACATTTTTATTATAAGTATGGCTCATTGTTTTCAAATGGTGGCCATGGTGGATGGCGGTGGCAGAAATATAGCAGAACACTATATGAAAATTGTGAAGAATAATTGGTCCACGGCGGCGCAACATGGCGCTTTTCGGCCATCTGCCATAATTTGCCATCCACTATTAATAACACTGGTAAGACTGCATTTTGGTGTATTACATGACACACATCTTTAAAACCATAAAACCAAAAACTGGAGCGATGCCAAACATACCCTTAATTTGATGTATGAACATTGGTTTATGTAGTTTCCACGTCCTGTTGTATTCATTCAGCATAGGTTTTAAAACATCAACATAATGTTTAATGTATACTTTTCAGGCCTACAGACGAAGTGTTGGGCTACTGGTAGGCTTAAACAGGTACATTTGAGAAGTATTTATGCCTGCTATGTGTGTGAAATGGGTTCTCCCATAAATAATGCATATCTTAATTGCTGCACTTCTGTCTAGGGCTTTAGGCATCAATCTTAGTGGTGATACCTTAGTAAATGAAGCTTTCATGGGAAAATTGATATTTGATGGTACAAATTTTACTGAAAAAATTGAACGCCCCGTTTCATCTACTTATATGTATAATGGAACTCAGGTTGGGCGCACTTGTTACATTTGTGGTTCTCCGGAACATCTTATGAAAGAGTGTCCTTCAAATTGTCATCTCATGCCTCCGTCAGGTTTTTATACAACTTCAACTGCAGACACGTGAAATTCAAAATCACAAATTTTTAATACTTGGTACCTTTGTGTTTAGGAAATCATATGCCTATGGGAGGGATGCCAGGCTATGCATCGCCATATTGGAACAGCACTATGTATTCTCCATTCGCACATATGTATGGGAATCCTGGAATGATGCCTTTCAATCCAGCTGTTATTCCTACTGCAAACTTTGGTGCTTCTCCCTACATGCCTATGATGCATAGTGGAATACCATTTAACGAGTAAGTTGTATATATAAAATTTGGGTGTGTGATAGAACTATCTAGGGTTTATGAAGAATTACAGAAAGAATAACAAGAAAACAGTTGAATATCCATGTTGATGGAGTTGATCGATTACAGATTACAGAAAGAGAGTAGGAAATCAATGGCCGAAGCCCCCAGCTGAGCCGAAGCCCCCAAAGAGAGAGAAATAATTCTCAATCTTCCCAGACAAGTCTAAACAGTCCAAACAGCCTCCTTACCCTCCCAGCCTACCTTCTATTTATAGTAGTCCAGCAACTCACTTTATTTAATATCTAATACAACATTTTAACTAATAGCTACTAATCTATTTATTAGTTAATAGGTGGGTCCCTATCAATACTCCCCCCCTAACATCCACCTTGCCCTCAAGGTGGGCGGTAGGAGACAGCCAAAACCTTCTGCTTCTTCCTCCTCCTTGCGCTTCTACCTTCCCAATATCTAATTGATTTCTGAAAAAGACGCCTCCATACTTGATTCTTCCACTTCACAGATGTTACTGCAGCATATAGTATCTTTGATGAATTTTCATCTTCTTCCTTAGTCTTCAGACCCTCAATAGCTACGCATATTTCCTTGTTTTCCTGAGGTGTATCACCTACACCATTGGCAGAACTTCCAGCAGTAGAAAAGATTTGAAGTGAAGTTTCCCTCGGTTCAGACACTATCCAGCAGCCCTTGGCAAAAATTACTTCTTCAGTTTCTTTCACCATTGGAATTTCTCTCCATTTCCATAACTCCTGCTTCTTACTTTGGATGATTTTCCTGGTATTAGGATCACCAGAAACTTCTCTAACAGCTTTGATGTCATCAATTGGCAAAGGTTTGAACCCTAGTGTCAGAAGATCTATTGTATCAATAGCCAATTCTTCAAAATGTTGTTGTGGTTTAGTCCCCATTTGCCTAACATAAGGTAAAATGTGAACATCCAAGGGTCGTACGCTACCAGGAGCCCTAATAGCGGAAGTTTGCTGGTAACTCTTTGGGTTCAACCTCTGTAAAAACCTTGTAAAGACTTTATAAACCTCAGGAAGTAATAGGTTATGAGCTGTCATTTCTGAGATGTCTCCCAACAATTGATAACTTTCATGTGTTCTAAGGGAATTATGTAAGTCAGGCTTGGGGTAGTCTAACATGCTCTCAACCCCTGGCTGAAATTCAGCTTGTTGTAATTCGAGGTGTTGGCCATGGTTATACTTATCAGCAGCATTAATCTGTGTACGTTTTCCCTGGATGATAGCAAATTCACCTGAAACAAGCCCAACCTCCTTCTCCTGAGCCTCTGTACCAGTTTTATTTTTACCAACACATAATTTTTCTGATAACCTTTCCTTTGGTTGTAAACATAGTTGACTTTTGACAAGAACAGTTTCAGAAACAATTAGGGCTCTATTTCCAACAGAACATGGCTGAATAAGCTTGTCAGCAATAGAAACTTGGTTGGAAGTTAAATCCACACCCTCTGCAAGATTAGAATAAGCATAATCTGGCCCTTGAATAACCTGTCGTTTCTCCTTGATTTCGTCTTTCTTATTCACTTGCTTCATTCCAGGTTCAGTTGGCTCTCTCTCAGTCTTCTTTATGGATGGGAGAATCTCTTGCGCAGGGATAAATCCTTCTTGCGATAAATCTGGCGAACTCAGAGAGACGATCTGAGCAGAAGAAGGGAAATAGTGAAAATCGACTGGTGATTTTCTTGGACAAAAACTGAGGTCCGAAGAGGAATTCTGCGGATGGTGATGCGAAGAGCGATGAGAAGAGCTATGTGAATAGCTATGCGAAGAACGATGCCAAGAACTGTGCGAAGAGCGAGGAGAAGAACCCTGCGAAGAGACATTTCGCGAATCTGCCTGCGATAGCGGATGAAGCCTACTGTTCCTAGTTCGGTCGCCATATATTCTGCGATGCTTCGGCTCTTCAGATTCTTTTGGACTCCTTGACTTTCGCGTGTAACGATGATGTAAGTGGTGCGAGTGGTGCGACTTATGCGATCGACTCTTCGAAGGATCTGTAAGTTGGTTTATCATATCCGCGAAACGAGCCTGCATATCGGCCATCATCGTCTTCATCCTTTCTTGCGATGCGGCCATGCTCGACTGCATCTCCTTCATCATTCTGTCTATATTATCAAAACTCTCTTCCATCCGTGGTGTCATCTCGAATTCCTCCATCGTTTCCATGATTCAGATTCTCAGTCTCCAGGAACGAACGTTTGCTCTGATACCAATGATAGAACTATCTAGGGTTTATGAAGAATTACAGAAAGAATAACAAGAAAACAGTTGAATATCCATGTTGATGGAGTTGATCGATTACAGATTACAGAAAGAGAGTAGGAAATCAATGGCCGAAGCCCCCAGCTGAGCCGAAGCCCCCAAAGAGAGAGAAATAATTCTCAATCTTCCCAGACAAGTCTAAACAGTCCAAACAGCCTCCTTACCCTCCCAGCCTACCTTCTATTTATAGTAGTCCAGCAACTCACTTTATTTAATATCTAATACAACATTTTAACTAATAGCTACTAATCTATTTATTAGTTAATAGGTGGGTCCCTATCAGTGTGTAATGTGTATGTCACTAACTCAAAGTAAGATCTGCCATTCTGTTTTATTTTTATTTTTTCCTTCATTGTTTTATTATGTTGTTCTTCCGTTTGTGTGTTTTTTGTATTTTATTTCCTTAGTTTCTACCTTTCTGCAGAGTTGTAAGAAAAGACAGCAGTATGGCATATTTGGCTGGAAACCATGCTGAACAGCTGTTACACCAACATGAGTGTCTTCCAAACTCAGACAAGTAATTTCTTAATAAGATGAATCTCTAGTGTTTGATATTTAGTTATTTACTTGAACTTCCTATTCAAAATCAAATTAGCATGCTTAGACATGGTTATCGTGCAGATTTAGAGGAAGGCACTGTGATGATAAATATGAGAAAGAACGGCTTCAGTACAAACATCCTATAGACAGGCAGGCAAGTACAAGTAACTCAGATGACAGTTTTGATCGAAGATCAAAGAGGAAACATCATCACGTTGACAGAAAATGTGATAAAAGTCCTCACTCTTTCAGTGCTGGAAGGGACAAAGCATTGCTTCATGCTGCGAGGTCAAAGTCCTGCTTCGAGGATAAGCGTGAATACCGCCATAGTAGAGACACTAGAAAACATTATGAGAGAAGGGGACATAGTGGCAGTGATTCTAGTTGGGGTCAACACCATCATGTCCCAAAAGACGAATCTGAGCGTGATTCCAGTCATAATTATAGGCACCATGATAAGCACCACAGGAATGAACTGCTTGATGAGAGAAAGGAAATGTTTGATGGCTTGTATGGAGATTGTAGAGCTGATTACTCTCATCACAAAAGAAAAAGAGCCTAATAGAAGTTGTGAGGAAGCACAAACATCATTATAGGTGAATGATCTGGTTTACTTTCAGTTTGCCAAGGTACTGTGTATAAGGTTGTTTTGTGGTGGTTCTAGCTTATAGTTTTGATCAATGAGCTCCATATATTAAGATATACCTATAATTATATTGGTATGAATATGTTTATATACGGGATTATTAAAATGCATAGGTATTCTAGGGTCTAATTTCAATCTCTGATTGGCTATGTGATACAGATCCGTTAAAAAGAAGTCCGCTTTTGGACAGTAACATTTTTTACTAACCTTTATTTAAAATTTGCTTACTAATCCTATTCACTTCTTTAGTGTGGAATATGGATGCTAGCAAAGGTTTATAACCAGAACACATTCTGGTTAGTCATTAGTTTGGATCCATTTTATAAGCTGCCCAACCACCGCCTACGAAAAGGTAATGTAGCTGATCGAGGTATGTTCTCTATTATAATCATGGCAATTTATCCAGTGTTTTCACACTTAATAGAGTTCTGCTCGGCACTTTGGGAGTTCTCTATTCTCTGCAAAATTATGGCTCCTTCCTGCAAAGGCTATAGTTTCTGTTTCTTTTTCCCTTCTCTTCTCTTCCATCTATGATTCTATATAGATCTTCTAAGGCTCGTTTTGTCCATCAAATATTCATTTATTCTTTTTTACCTCCATCTGCTGAAAATTTAATATTACCTGTTTGTTTTTTGGTTGAAAATGTATTTTTTTTTTAAATGTTCAACAATGATGTACTTCCATTATCCCAAAATTAGTTATGTATGTGATGTGGTTTTAAGTATTTTAAAGGAGGCATTTTTTGGGTGGTGGTACTGTGGTAGTAATTTTTTATGCCTTTTAAGTATCAAATGACCATTTTTTTGGGGTAGCGGGAGGGTGGGGTGGGGGGGCATCACTCCCCATTCATGCTCTGGAAGTATCTACATTGTTGTACTCCATTACGTTTTTGTTTTATATAAATTTTACTCCGTATTATTTATGTAGTTGGATTTTTTAAGGGGAGCCTGGCGCACCGGTTCCGGTGTTGCCGTGTGACCGAGAGGTCACGGTTTAAGCCTTGGGAATAGCCTCTTGTCATAATGACGAGGGGAGGTTTGCTCCACACCCTTGTGCCGGGACCCTTCCCCGGACCCTCGCTTTGCGGGGACGATGATGTGCACCGGTCTGTCAAAAAAGTATTTTTTTTTTTGTTTTAAAAATTGGGGATGAGATTTTTTGTTTCCCCACATTTAAGATGAGATTTTTTCAACAACACAGTACACAACTTTGTACACGCGTTCTTCAAGTTTGTAAATGCTGTCCCACACAACTTTTTTGCCCGAAAAAAGTTCATACTATTTTTTGATCGTCTACCTTGTGTTGTTGAAAACTGTCACTTTTCTATCTCTTTCAATTACACAATTCCTGTTGCAATTTTTTTTTTGCCCCCATCCACTTCCTTGAGTTGAAACCCGAATACTTTGTAGTTGATATCCCTTCACTATGGTCTAGATTTAGTTAGAATGGGACTATGGGAGTCTAGCACAATGCTACAAAGTGTTCGTCATATGATTGTGAACTCGTTGGTTAGGTTTTGGAAACTATCCTGAGGTTATGTCAGCTCATCAAGCTTTGGTGGCTTTATCCTATTCCTTTCCTGACAGAGGTCACACGGGTCGGTGGATAGGCTAATCAGTGGGGCGAGTCTAAGTCGGAATTGACAATTACATATGTGTATGTGTTTGAAAATAATACTCAGACCCATACACCAGACCTTGAGGGTAGCCCTTTCATGTTAGACTCTTTCAGGATTGGATTTAGATTCTAAAAGCTTCAAAGATTTGCATATCATATTGGACATATTCTTATCCAGATTTTTTTTCCATTTAGATTGACAAGCATAAATAAATAATTTTTTTGCATCAATCTTCAAAGATCTAAATCTTTTTGTTCATCTCGATAAAATAGCTTCAAAGATTTGCATATTATATTCCATTCCAGATTTTGATTCCATTTAGATTGACACAAGCCTATATAAATGAAGTTTTGCCAGTTATAAAACATTGTAGTCATCTTTATTTTTAATTTAATTATGACGTTTCTAATGCAATCTCTATAAAAACATAAAACAAAAACATCACATATAAGTATGACATTCAATAAAAACATAAACATTGTAGCCATCTTTATTTCTAATTTAATTATGACATTCTAATGCAGTTCCGGTGCTACTATTTGATGTTATGACATTCAATTCATCATTTTCAAATGCAGATTATTTATATATTTAATTAAAATCATATATTTTTTATGTTATTATTTAATTATACCATGTCCAACAATTAAATATCTTTGATCTTGGCCATGTTTGAAATTTTAAAGTTCATTCTACTTTGGTAAGGCAGAATTGAATCTACATTTATACTCGCAAAATTTGTGATGGTTCTGAGTTCGGTTCTAGTTCAACCTTCTCAGGAAATGGATAGGTGGGGGTGGGGGGTGAAAGAAAAAAATGGTGGGATCAATTTGTGATCAGGATAAACAAAATGATAAGAGGGAAAGTAAGTGGAGAGAATCCTAGCTGTATGAGTGGAAGTGCCTTGTTTTGATCTGAATTCTAACACAATTCAATCACAATTCATGGATGTAGGCAATTCATAGATGGGTGATGTATATCGTATGATGATACTTTAGTTGTATCTTTGCCTAGTAGTGACTTGATAGTTGATACTGAGAAGTCTTGGAAGTGTGGATTGATGTGGGATTCCTAGTTTCTCGGTTCATTCCCCCTTTCCTTTGGGGCAGTGCCAGCGTGTTATATTTATTTAGCATAGCTTTAAGAATGGCTAGTGGGATAGGAAGCATGTTCATTTTTTTTATTGTGAATGTGGATTTAAATTAGGCTCTATTTAGTTTCACGTATTTGAGAATTTTAGATGTCAATTGAGTCTGCCATTAGGTTTGAATTTGGTGAAAAGTAATACTCCTGATCACATAAATCTTTATCTTGATAAGAGGGAGACCAAGTGGAGGGAGACTCAATTTCAGTTCACAAGGGTGAAGTGCATCATAGCAAAATATTGAATAAGACAATTCAAGTATATTTTGTTTAATAGTTTTGATGGGTATATAATATACTTAAGCCATCGATGATAACTGTGATGATTAAATATTTTTTTAATTATTTGATGGTTCACTTGGCATTTAAAAGTGTTAATTGTTTTCAAATAGAACCATGGGACAGAGGGAATGTATTTTAAGATAAATGATTATGGGGTTGCTGTTTGATAACCCCAAATATTTTTTAGCAACATTGTTCTTTTAAATAGATTAAGAGCCAATCTAGTCGGTAAACCTTTCAAAACAGACACTGATACAACAACTCTATCGAGAAGTTGAACATGTCTCAAAAGGATGAAAAATCATACACAAACAAAACTACCCGCCCACAAGAACCATCACACCGGCCAACACACTAGCTTCAACCCTGGCAACACAAGATAAGGATGATCTGCTGCACTAAGAACCTCCGCACCAGACCACGAGGTTCTAACTTCCAAGTCAAATTGAGGTGCCACAAATAACCTCAACACACTCCACTGATGGGAATTTAAAGATCCTAGTAAGTAATTAAGTTTGATCAAAACATCATAATATTAAGGATACCGAAGATCACATTATTCAACGCTGAAAATTAACACGGAGACGATTCAATAAAGAGGATTGGTAATCCAAAAACAATTCTGGTCGAGAAAAGCCGCACTTCAGGAGGAGAATTTGATGACAACTTGGACCTATCAATTCCAGAATGGACAGAAATCCTTCACAGCTTCTTCCAAAAAGTTAAGATAGTGTAGAAAGCTGTTGCGAACCAACACAACATGTTGGCATCGCAAGAGAATCTGGGTGCAGTAAAGCAGAATTGTCTGGTGGGACTTCAATTTTTTACCCGTGGAGATTGCACTCGAATTGAAAAAATACCTAGACAGGGGCTCTCAAATTAAGGACGAATAAGAGGGTTTCACTACAATTGTTTCAAGAAAAGAAATGAACAACAATTTCAAGATTATTACATGGGATATGACAATGATCAGAATCAAATCCACCAACCCGTGATCACCAGCGAAGAGGCAAAATCACTACAAGTAGATGATGAGATCATGAAATACCAAGAAGAATTCGAATTCCAATCGCCATATAAGCTTGTCAAAGGACTGACAAGATACATGTTTTTCAAATTGAGTACATACAGCGCGCCATAAAGTTCCACATCAAATTCAACAAAGAGCTATCCACTCAAGCAGGACTTTCCACTACCTTTAATATTTAATATCCTTATTTTTTCTCCCTTCATTAATTGTATCTCTTCATATTTTTGTTAACATTTTTGGGTAAGACTTATGCCCCCTTTTTCTTGTACTCGCACCTGCTAATTTAATAAATAAGGTAATTGTTTCTAAATCATTTTTACTTTTTCTTACTTTATTTATTCGATATTTCTCTTTACTAGAATTGATGTAAAGGTCGAAGATAGGACTTTCCAACAAGTAAAAGGAAACATTTTCAGAACCTGGGAAAATATGATGACTTGACAATTGCCATATAACCCATCAAAGTTGATTGCAATTTATCTTAATTGAATTATTCAAGGTGTTTTGTGTATCAGATGCAACACAAATATCCAACAAAAATTCTATTGGTACACATTTTTCATACGCACACCTACACACTCGTGTCTGTGAAGAGTTTTTTTTTGTTTGTACACAGACATAACGTATTTTCAAATTGGATTGAATATCCAATACAAAGACTGAGTATAATAAATAATTTACAATAGAAATACAACAATAGCATGTCAACAACAACACCGAGGTCCAGTTTTGAGTAGGGGTGGACTCGGGCCGATTCGGGCCTGGGCCCGGCCGGTTCATGGTTCAGAAATTCTAGGCCAGAGCCCGAACCGCCGGTGGCCGGTTCCGGGCCAAACCGGGCCGAGCCGGGCCAACCGGCCCACATATTTTTGTTTTTGGTTTTTGGTTCTCCTATTTAACCCCCTACCCCTCCCCCTCAACCCCAAACCATCCCAAACCACCTCAAATGGCCCAAAATACCTAATCCAACCTAAAACTTAATAAAATTTCAAAAAAAAATAAATTAAAATCCGGCCCGGACCGGGCCCGAACCGGTCGGGCCGGTTCACCAAAAGCTGGGCCCGAGCCCGGACCGCCAAGCACCCGGGCCGGGCCGGGCCAAACCGAACCGGTGGACCCACCGGGCCACGGGCCGGGCCGGGCCAAACAGTGACCGGGCCGGGCCGGGCCAAACAGTGACCGGGCCGGGCCGGTCCCGGGTCAGGCCGACCGGCCCGAGTCCACCCCTAGTTTTGAGACTCACCGGGTCGAAACCTAGACATACATTGGAGTCTTGGAGACTCGTAGGGTATACATGTTCATATCTGGACTAAAATAAATTTAACGGAATATATAATTCTGGCCTGTATCGTATCCATTGACAGCCCGAAGCAACAACATAGGAAAAATCTTGAATTCATTATTGTCCTTAGAACGTCGTCATCGTCAAAGACTGTTGCTAATCAGATGAGATTGCATCATCGAGGAGCTCGCTGAATGGAAAACATGTGTCAATAATGGAAAAAATTGATTCTCACGATGAGTTTTCTTCCTTATTTAGCTTAGAAGTTAGCACACCCATCATAATATTAAAAAGTTATTGATTATAACTGTGATATTATAAATGCATTTTTTATCGTCGAAACAGATGACTTAAATTGATATCATGATATGCACTAATTAGTAGTGCATAAGTGTATGTTTTTATGTTTGATTTGTGTGGTTTGTTTACCGTTTTATTTAGTTTGTAAACATTTGTGTGATTTTAGTTGTAATTGTATTTTAATCTTCATTTGTAAGTTGTAAAGTAGAGTTAGGAATTAGGGTATTGAAAAGGAGGACTTTGAAGTGAAGAAAAATAAGATTTGGCTGCCCAGAAGCACAAACCCGACCGGGTACAATACTTCACCCGGTCGGGTATGACAAAGAATCAGAAACTGCTGAGAAAGTCACTAGACCCGGGCGGGTCACTTATTTGACCCGGTCGGGTCAGATGTGACCCGGAACACCAGAACATGCCGAAGATCGCCAGAATGTGGGAAATATTTGATTTTGACGTTGACCCGGTCGGGTATGTCTTTTTACCCGGGCGGGTCAATGCCCCAGGGTGTTGAAAACACCTATAAATAACCCCATTTTCCTTCACAAATGAGAACTCATTCTTCCATACTTTTAAGCTCAGTTTAGAATAGTATTTCTTTTATATGTTTATAGCATGTTTAGTCTCCAAATGAGGAGCTAAACTTCCATTTCTTGGTGTTGCTCTTGAAGCTTGTTGATTATTAAAGTTGTGAGTTATTTTCTTATCTTCTTCCCTTGAATATTAATTATTCTCTTAATCTATCTATATATTAATGTTGGGGAGTGTTGCTAAGATGACAATTAGTAAACATCTCGACATTAATTATGGTAGTATTTATTTTCTTCCTCTATATATTAATGTTGGGGAGTGTTGCTAAGATGACAATTAGATAACATCTTGACATTAGTTATAGTAGGATTATTCATATTTAATCTTCTTCCTTGAATATTAATTCTTCCCTTAATCTATCTCTATATTAATGTTGGGGAGTGTTGCTAAGATGACAATTAGTTAACATCTCGACATTAATTACTACTAGAAACGATCAACGAACCGATGGTTAATCGTTGATGGCTTCACAAGTAAGTAACTTCGGTTTATTAATGCACGGTCGTGGTTAATAAACTTAAGAGGGATTAATTTTGTTGGTTAAACCGAAACCGTTGTGTTGAGGTTATCAATCTCAATTGATTTCATCAAGGAGTTAAGAGATTAAATGCTACTATTAAGTCGGTATATGACGGTGTTCTATACTTGACTAATAGTAAGGGTTATTAATGAACGGTCGTTGTTAATAGCTACCCTCGATGAATTGGATATACTCCTAGATTGAGTATTCGAGAGGGAATAAGTTATAGATATAACAATGATCGACTAAAATATATCAACAAGTGGAAAGTAGCAATGCCAAGTCCTTTTTATCTTTGAATTAAATCACATATAACTCGTTCATCTTAGTATTTAATTAATTAAATTCCAACAATATCAAAACCCCCCTTTTATTCACTAGTTCATAAAAAGAGAATTATTCCTTTCCCTGTGGATACGAACTCTACTACACTATACTACGTATAAGTGCTAGTATTGAATTTATTTTGACGCACCGTGACAAAGTGCACGTCAAATTTGGCGCCGTTGCCGGGGAGAGGCAATTATTTTTCTTTTTATTTTATTCTCATAAAAATCAAAAACAAAAAAAAAATAAAAAAAAAATAAAATAAAAAAAACTTACTCTTCTATTTTCTGAGCTTACATGAGTTATGAGTGTATGGATACCAACATTTCATCCTTAGAGAGTCAAATTTCCTTCTTGACTTCTCTAATAAATGAATTTATCTTAAGCTCAAAAGCTCAAGATGCCAAGACATGCAACATTTGCATGTCTCACATACATCTTACGGATTTCTGCCCAAAGCTCCAAGATGAATACCTTGAACAAATTGATGATGTTGGTTATGAAAGGGATGTACCTCACATGAGGTATGATCCGTTCTCCAACTCTAACATGTCTACGGAGGATATGGTCCGGGCTATTGCTACCAACATGACCACCATGCAAAACAACATGGTGCAATTCCAAAATGAGACCAAGTCTAGCATTTTAAACTTGGAAACTAAAATGAGTCAAATAGCCGGAGCCGTGAGTAGGCTTGAAGCAAGGGATTCGGAAAAACTTCCTAAACAGCAAACTTTTGCAATGACATTGACAAATGAAAAGGAAATGCAAAAGGAGATCCAGAATCCAGAAGAAGTAGAAGAAGTAAAAGACACAGAGCTCCAACTGGTCAAAGAAGAGGATAAGCCGAGCTTCAAATTCAAATTTTTGTCATTGTCATCCTTTGAGGTATCTCCATTATCCCTGGACGCTTTAAGAGAAACTCATAAACTTGAAAAGGACAATGACATTTCCGAAATCTTCTTCAAAATTGAGGGGTCGAAAAACTTTTCATTGACCATGCTAAATGATAGTTTCTTCCCCTCCCTCCCACATGAATCAATGAAAATCTGGATATTTGATCCTGGAAAGATTTTCAAAGTTAAGAGTCGGAAAATTGAGCATTCCTATGTAAGTCCTAGGAGTGAAAATGTGAAGAAGATGAATTACCACCATCCAAGCTTCAACGATTGAACACAATGATGGCGTCGTGCCGCGACGTTAAACGAGGCGCTTCTTGGGAGGCAACCCAGGCAAGGTGCGTTTACTTGTTTCATTTTATTTTTGCACTTTTAAAAAAAATGAAAAAAAAAAATGAAAAATGAAGGTCTGGGGCATATACCCGGCCGGGCATCTCATTTAATCTGGTCGGGTTAGGGTAAAAATGTGATACCCGCCCCATCACCCGGGCGAGGTTGACCAAGAAAACAAAAAAAATAAATCCCACCCGACCGGGGTACCTCATTACACCCGACCGGGCGTGACCACAAAAAAAAAAACTACTGCCACCCCGGGTGAAACGCCCGACCGGGTACACTACCCCACCCGGCCGGGTATCTCGAGTTTTTGGAAACCAGACCATTCTTCAAAAAAAAAAAAAAAAAAATCGCCCCATTCTTCTTCCCAAAATTCGAACCCAAAAATCTCCATAGTTACAATTTCACACCTCAACCATCCACCAAATCCACAAACTAAACACATACTCTTCTTATTCTCTCCACTTTTTTTTCATTTCTTTTCCAACAAAACCCACCAAATTTCCCAAAAATCCGAATTCCCTAACTCCACCTACACCAAGTCAGAATTTTGCTCAACCAACAAAGAAAGAAATGGCACCACAAAAAGGGTTCATCTTCTATGACGTCTTGAAGATGAGCACTAGGGACAGTGCTTTGGCTAGCTTGGGGGGAGAGTTTTATGGACTACTCGCATTCATACTCTTTATTCTTGTTAAAAAAAAATGTTCAAAAAAAAAAGAATAAAAAGCTTGTTAAGTTGAAAACCTGAAAAGGCAACTTAAGCAAAAATAAAGCAAAAATAAGAGTGAGTTGTGAGGATTGACACAGAAAAATGTGGGAAGCTGGGATGAAAACCCGAAAGGGCACCTAGGCAAAACGAGAGAATGAGAGAAAGTATTTTCTTTTATTTCTGCAGGATCCTAAGGGTAACAATGAAAAAAAAATTGAGGTTGATAAAAAAATGTGGAGTTGAAGACCCCTCTTTACTCTTATATTTTTGGGGATATTTTTTGTGTTGTTCTACAAACACACGTGGATGTTGGTGTTGATACTCTTGTCATTTTAAGGACTTCTTGGGCTGGATTTTGTTTACTCGAGACGAGTAAAGGTTCAAGTGTGGGGGTGTTTGATATGCACTAATTAGTAGTGCATAAGTGTATGTTTTTATGTTTGATTTGTGTGGTTTGTTTACCGTTTTATTTAGTTTGTAAACATTTGTGTGATTTTAGTTGTAATTGTATTTTAATCTTCATTTGTAAGTTGTAAAGTAGAGTTAGGAATTAGGGTATTGAAAAGGAGGACTTTGAAGTGAAGAAAAATAAGATTTGGCTGCCCAGAAGCACAAACCCGACCGGGTACAATACTTCACCCGGTCGGGTATGACAAAGAATCAGAAACTGCTGAGAAAGTCACTAGACCCGGGCGGGTCACTTATTTGACCCGGTCGGGTCAGATGTGACCCGGAACACCAGAACATGCCGAAGATCGCCAGAACGTGGGAAATATTTGATTTTGACGTTGACCCGGTCGGGTCAATGCCCCAGGGTGTTGAAAACACCTATAAATAACCCCATTTTCCTTCACAAATGAGAACTCATTCTTCCATACTCTTAAGCTCAGTTTAGAATAGTATTTCTTTTATATTTTTATAGCATGTTTAGTCTCCAAATGAGGAGCTAAACTTCCATTTCTTGGTGTTGCTCTTGAAGCTTGTTGATTATTAAAGTTGTGAGTTATTTTCTTATCTTCTTCCCTTGAATATTAATTATTCTCTTAATCTATCTATATATTAATGTTGGGGAGTGTTGCTAAGATGACAATTAGTAAACATCTCGACATTAATTATGGTAGTATTTATTTTCTTCCTCTATATATTAATGTTGGGGAGTGTTGCTAAGATGACAATTAGATAACATCTTGACATTAGTTATAGTAGGATTATTCATATTTAATCTTCTTCCTTGGATATTAATTCTTCCCTTAATCTATCTCTATATTAATGTTGGGGAGTGTTGCTAAGATGACAATTAGTTAACATCTCGACATTAATTACTACTAGAAACGATCAACGAACCGATGGTTAATCGTTGATGGCTTCACAAGTAAGTAACTTCGGTTAATTAATGCACGGTCGTGGTTAATAAACTTAAGAGGGATTAATTTTGTTGGTTAAACCGAAACCGTTGTGTTGAGGTTATCAATCTCAATTGATTTCATCAAGGAGTTAAGAGATTAAATGCTACTATTAAGTCGGTATATGACGGTGTTCTATACTTGACTAATAGTAAGGGTTATTAATGAACGGTCGTTGTTAATAGCTACCCTCGATGAATTGGATATACTCCTAGATTGAGTATTCGAGAGGGAATAAGTTATAGATATAACAATGATCGACTAAAATATATCAACAAGTGGAAAGTAGCAATGCCAAGTCCTTTTTATCTTTGAATTAAATCACATATAACTCGTTCATCTTAGTATTTAATTAATTAAATTCCAACAATATCAAAACCCCCCTTTTATTCACTAGTTCATAAAAAGAGAATTATTCCTTTCCCTGTGGATACGAACTCTACTACACTATACTACGTATAAGTGCTAGTATTGAATTTATTTTGACGCACCGTGACAAAGTGCACGTCAAATTTGGCGCCGTTGCCGGGGAGAGGCAATTATTTTTCTTTTTATTTTATTCTCATAAAAATCAAAAACAAAAAAAAAATAAAAAAAAAATAAAATAAAAAAAACTTACTCTTCTATTTTCTGAGCTTACATGAGTTATGAGTGTATGGATACCAACATTTCATCCTTAGAGAGTCAAATTTCCTTCTTGACTTCTCTAATAAATGAATTTATCTTAAGCTCAAAAGCTCAAGATGCCAAGACATGCAACATTTGCATGTCTCACATACATCTTACGGATTTCTGCCCAAAGCTCCAAGATGAATACCTTGAACAAATTGATGATGTTGGTTATGAAAGGGATGTACCTCACATGAGGTATGATCCGTTCTCCAACTCTAACATGTCTACGGAGGATATGGTCCGGGCTATTGCTACCAACATGACCACCATGCAAAACAACATGGTGCAATTCCAAAATGAGACCAAGTCTAGCATTTTAAACTTGGAAACTAAAATGAGTCAAATAGCCGGAGCCGTGAGTAGGCTTGAAGCAAGGGATTCGGAAAAACTTCCTAAACAGCAAACTTTTGCAATGACATTGACAAATGAAAAGGAAATGCAAAAGGAGATCCAGAATCCAGAAGAAGTAGAAGAAGTAAAAGACACAGAGCTCCAACTGGTCAAAGAAGAGGATAAGCCGAGCTTCAAATTCAAATTTTTGTCATTGTCATCCTTTGAGGTATCTCCATTATCCCTGGACGCTTTAAGAGAAACTCATAAACTTGAAAAGGACAATGACATTTCCGAAATCTTCTTCAAAATTGAGGGGTCGAAAAACTTTTCATTGACCATGCTAAATGATAGTTTCTTCCCCTCCCTCCCACATGAATCAATGAAAATCTGGATATTTGATCCTGGAAAGATTTTCAAAGTTAAGAGTCGGAAAATTGAGCATTCCTATGTAAGTCCTAGGAGTGAAAATGTGAAGAAGATGAATTACCACCATCCAAGCTTCAACGATTGAACACAATGATGGCGTCGTGCCGCGACGTTAAACGAGGCGCTTCTTGGGAGGCAACCCAGGCAAGGTGCGTTTACTTGTTTCATTTTATTTTTGCACTTTTAAAAAAAATGAAAAAAAAAAATGAAAAATGAAGGTCTGGGGCATATACCCGGCCGGGCATCTCATTTAATCTGGTCGGGTTAGGGTAAAAATGTGATACCCGCCCCATCACCCGGGCGAGGTTGACCAAGAAAACAAAAAAAATAAATCCCACCCGACCGGGTACCTCATTACACCCGACCGGGCGTGACCACAAAAAAAAAAACTACTGCCACCCCGGGTGAAACGCCCGACCGGGTACACTACCCCACCCGGCCGGGTATCTCGAGTTTTTGGAAACCAGACCATTCTTCAAAAAAAAAAAAAAAAAAAATCGCCCCATTCTTCTTCCCAAAATTCGAACCCAAAAATCTCCATAGTTACAATTTCACACCTCAACCATCCACCAAATCCACAAACTAAACACATACTCTTCTTATTCTCTCCACTTTTTTTTCATTTCTTTTCCAACAAAACCCACCAAATTTCCCAAAAATCCGAATTCCCTAACTCCACCTACACCAAGTCAGAATTTTGCTCAACCAACAAAGAAAGAAATGGCACCACAAAAAGGGTTCATCTTCTATGACGTCTTGAAGATGAGCACTAGGGACAGTGCTTTGGCTAGCTTGGGGGGAGAGTTTTATGGACTACTCGCATTCATACTCTTTATTCTTGTTAAAAAAAAATGTTCAAAAAAAAAAGAATAAAAAGCTTGTTAAGTTGAAAACCTGAAAAGGCAACTTAAGCAAAAATAAAGCAAAAATAAGAGTGAGTTGTGAGGATTGACACAGAAAAATGTGGGAAGCTGGGATGAAAACCCGAAAGGGCACCTAGGCAAAACGAGAGAATGAGAGAAAGTATTTTCTTTTATTTCTGCAGGATCCTAAGGGTAACAATGAAAAAAAAGTTGAGGTTGATAAAAAAATGTGGAGTTGAAGACCCCTCTTTACTCTTATATTTTTGGGGATATTTTTTGTGTTGTTCTACAAACACACGTGGATGTTGGTGTTGATACTCTTGTCATTTTAAGGACTTCTTGGGCTGGATTTTGTTTACTCGAGACGAGTAAAGGTTCAAGTGTGGGGGTGTTTGATATGCACTAATTAGTAGTGCATAAGTGTATGTTTTTATGTTTGATTTGTGTGGTTTGTTTACCGTTTTATTTAGTTTGTAAACATTTGTGTGATTTTAGTTGTAATTGTATTTTAATCTTCATTTGTAAGTTGTAAAGTAGAGTTAGGAATTAGGGTATTGAAAAGGAGGACTTTGAAGTGAAGAAAAATAAGATTTGGCTGCCCAGAAGCACAAACCCGACCGGGTACAATACTTCACCCGGTCGGGTATGACAAAGAATCAGAAACTGCTGAGAAAGTCACTAGACCCGGGCGGGTCACTTATTTGACCCGGTCGGGTCAGATGTGACCCGGAACACCAGAACATGCCGAAGATCGCCAGAACGTGGGAAATATTTGATTTTGACGTTGACCCGGTCGGGTCAATGCCCCAGGGTGTTGAAAACACCTATAAATAACCCCATTTTCCTTCACAAATGAGAACTCATTCTTCCATACTCTTAAGCTCAGTTTAGAATAGTATTTCTTTTATATTTTTATAGCATGTTTAGTCTCCAAATGAGGAGCTAAACTTCCATTTCTTGGTGTTGCTCTTGAAGCTTGTTGATTATTAAAGTTGTGAGTTATTTTCTTATCTTCTTCCCTTGAATATTAATTATTCTCTTAATCTATCTATATATTAATGTTGGGGAGTGTTGCTAAGATGACAATTAGTAAACATCTCGACATTAATTATGGTAGTATTTATTTTCTTCCTCTATATATTAATGTTGGGGAGTGTTGCTAAGATGACAATTAGATAACATCTTGACATTAGTTATAGTAGGATTATTCATATTTAATCTTCTTCCTTGAATATTAATTCTTCCCTTAATCTATCTCTATATTAATGTTGGGGAGTGTTGCTAAGATGACAATTAGTTAACATCTCGACATTAATTACTACTAGAAACGATCAACGAACCGATGGTTAATCGTTGATGGCTTCACAAGTAAGTAACTTCGGTTAATTAATGCACGGTCGTGGTTAATAAACTTAAGAGGGATTAATTTTGTTGGTTAAACCGAAACCGTTGTGTTGAGGTTATCAATCTCAATTGATTTCATCAAGGAGTTAAGAGATTAAATGCTACTATTAAGTCGGTATATGACGGTGTTCTATACTTGACTAATAGTAAGGGTTATTAATGAACGGTCGTTGTTAATAGCTACCCTCGATGAATTGGATATACTCCTAGATTGAGTATTCGAGAGGGAATAAGTTATAGATATAACAATGATCGACTAAAATATATCAACAAGTGGAAAGTAGCAATGCCAAGTCCTTTTTATCTTTGAATTAAATCACATATAACTCGTTCATCTTAGTATTTAATTAATTAAATTCCAACAATATCAAAACCCCCCTTTTATTCACTAGTTCATAAAAAGAGAATTATTCCTTTCCCTGTGGATACGAACTCTACTACACTATACTACGTATAAGTGCTAGTATTGAATTTATTTTGACGCACCGTGACAAAGTGCACGTCAAATTTGGCGCCGTTGCCGGGGAGAGGCAATTATTTTTCTTTTTATTTTATTCTCATAAAAATCAAAAACAAAAAAAAAATAAAAAAAAAATAAAATAAAAAAAACTTACTCTTCTATTTTCTGAGCTTACATGAGTTATGAGTGTATGGATACCAACATTTCATCCTTAGAGAGTCAAATTTCCTTCTTGACTTCTCTAATAAATGAATTTATCTTAAGCTCAAAAGCTCAAGATGCCAAGACATGCAACATTTGCATGTCTCACATACATCTTACGGATTTCTGCCCAAAGCTCCAAGATGAATACCTTGAACAAATTGATGATGTTGGTTATGAAAGGGATGTACCTCACATGAGGTATGATCCGTTCTCCAACTCTAACATGTCTACGGAGGATATGGTCCGGGCTATTGCTACCAACATGACCACCATGCAAAACAACATGGTGCAATTCCAAAATGAGACCAAGTCTAGCATTTTAAACTTGGAAACTAAAATGAGTCAAATAGCCGGAGCCGTGAGTAGGCTTGAAGCAAGGGATTCGGAAAAACTTCCTAAACAGCAAACTTTTGCAATGACATTGACAAATGAAAAGGAAATGCAAAAGGAGATCCAGAATCTAGAAGAAGTAGAAGAAGTAAAAGACACAGAGCTCCAACTGGTCAAAGAAGAGGATAAGCCGAGCTTCAAATTCAAATTTTTGTCATTGTCATCCTTTGAGGTATCTCCATTATCCCTGGACGCTTTAAGAGAAACTCATAAACTTGAAAAGGACAATGACATTTCCGAAATCTTCTTCAAAATTGAGGGGTCGAAAAACTTTTCATTGACCATGCTAAATGATAGTTTCTTCCCCTCCCTCCCACATGAATCAATGAAAATCTGGATATTTGATCCTGGAAAGATTTTCAAAGTTAAGAGTCGGAAAATTGAGCATTCCTATGTAAGTCCTAGGAGTGAAAATGTGAAGAAGATGAATTACCACCATCCAAGCTTCAACGATTGAACACAATGATGGCGTCGTGCCGCGACGTTAAACGAGGCGCTTCTTGGGAGGCAACCCAGGCAAGGTGCGTTTACTTGTTTCATTTTATTTTTGCACTTTTAAAAAAAATGAAAAAAAAAATGAAAAATGAAGGTCTGGGGCATATACCCGGCCGGGCATCTCATTTAATCTGGTCGGGTTAGGGTAAAAATGTGATACCCGCCCCATCACCCGGGCGAGGTTGACCAAGAAAACAAAAAAAATAAATCCCACCCGACCGGGTACCTCATTACACCCGACCGGGCGTGACCACAAAAAAAAAACTACTGCCACCCCGGGTGAAACGCCCGACCGGGTACACTACCCCACCCGGCCGGGTATCTCGAGTTTTTGGAAACCAGACCATTCTTCAAAAAAAAAAAAAAAAAAATCGCCCCATTCTTCTTCCCAAAATTCGAACCCAAAAATCTCCATAGTTACAATTTCACACCTCAACCATCCACCAAATCCACAAACTAAACACATACTCTTCTTATTCTCTCCACTTTTTTTTCATTTCTTTTCCAACAAAACCCACCAAATTTCCCAAAAATCCGAATTCCCTAACTCCACCTACACCAAGTCAGAATTTTGCTCAACCAACAAAGAAAGAAATGGCACCACAAAAAGGGTTCATCTTCTATGACGTCTTGAAGATGAGCACTAGGGACAGTGCTTTGGCTAGCTTGGGGGGAGAGTTTTATGGACTACTCGCATTCATACTCTTTATTCTTGTTAAAAAAAAATGTTCAAAAAAAAAAAGAATAAAAAGCTTGTTAAGTTGAAAACCTGAAAAGGCAACTTAAGCAAAAATAAAGCAAAAATAAGAGTGAGTTGTGAGGATTGACACAGAAAAATGTGGGAAGCTGGGATGAAAACCCGAAAGGGCACCTAGGCAAAACGAGAGAATGAGAGAAAGTATTTTCTTTTATTTCTGCAGGATCCTAAGGGTAACAATGAAAAAAAAATTGAGGTTGATAAAAAAATGTGGAGTTGAAGACCCCTCTTTACTCTTATATTTTTGGGGATATTTTTTGTGTTGTTCTACAAACACACGTGGATGTTGGTGTTGATACTCTTGTCATTTTAAGGACTTCTTGGGCTGGATTTTGTTTACTCGAGACGAGTAAAGGTTCAAGTGTGGGGGTGTTTGATATGCACTAATTAGTAGTGCATAAGTGTATGTTTTTATGTTTGATTTGTGTGGTTTGTTTACCGTTTTATTTAGTTTGTAAACATTTGTGTGATTTTAGTTGTAATTGTATTTTAATCTTCATTTGTAAGTTGTAAAGTAGAGTTAGGAATTAGGGTATTGAAAAGGAGGACTTTGAAGTGAAGAAAAATAAGATTTGGCTGCCCAGAAGCACAAACCCGACCGGGTACAATACTTCACCCGGTCGGGTATGACAAAGAATCAGAAACTGCTGAGAAAGTCACTAGACCCGGGCGGGTCACTTATTTGACCCGGTCGGGTCAGATGTGACCCGGAACACCAGAACATGCCGAAGATCGCCAGAACGTGGGAAATATTTGATTTTGACGTTGACCCGGTCGGGTATGTCTTTTTACCCGGGCGGGTCAATGCCCCAGGGTGTTGAAAACACCTATAAATAACCCCATTTTCCTTCACAAATGAGAACTCATTCTTCCATACTCTTAAGCTCAGTTTAGAATAGTATTTCTTTTATATTTTTATAGCATGTTTAGTCTCCAAATGAGGAGCTAAACTTCCATTTCTTGGTGTTGCTCTTGAAGCTTGTTGATTATTAAAGTTGTGAGTTATTTTCTTATCTTCTTCCCTTGAATATTAATTATTCTCTTAATCTATCTATATATTAATGTTGGGGAGTGTTGCTAAGATGACAATTAGTAAACATCTCGACATTAATTATGGTAGTATTTATTTTCTTCCTCTATATATTAATGTTGGGGAGTGTTGCTAAGATGACAATTAGATAACATCTTGACATTAGTTATAATAGGATTATTCATATTTAATCTTCTTCCTTGAATATTAATTCTTCCCTTAATCTATCTCTATATTAATGTTGGGGAGTGTTGCTAAGATGACAATTAGTTAACATCTCGACATTAATTACTACTAGAAACGATCAACGAACCGATGGTTAATCGTTGATGGCTTCACAAGTAAGTAACTTCGGTTTATTAATGCACGGTCGTGGTTAATAAACTTAAGAGGGATTAATTTTGTTGGTTAAACCGAAACCGTTGTGTTGAGGTTATCAATCTCAATTGATTTCATCAAGGAGTTAAGAGATTAAATGCTACTATTAAGTCGGTATATGACGGTGTTCTATACTTGACTAATAGTAAGGGTTATTAATGAACGGTCGTTGTTAATAGCTACCCTCGATGAATTGGATATACTCCTAGATTGAGTATTCGAGAGGGAATAAGTTATAGATATAACAATGATCGACTAAAATATATCAACAAGTGGAAAGTAGCAATGCCAAGTCCTTTTTATCTTTGAATTAAATCACATATAACTCGTTCATCTTAGTATTTAATTAATTAAATTCCAACAATATCAAAACCCCCCTTTTATTCACTAGTTCATAAAAAGAGAATTATTCCTTTCCCTGTGGATACGAACTCTACTACACTATACTACGTATAAGTGCTAGTATTGAATTTATTTTGACGCACCGTGACAAAGTGCACGTCATATCACAACATTCAGATAGGGAGTAAAACGACAAAAGCACTACAAGCAACCACCAGCTCTCGAACCAAACTTAGAGTCAATCACCTTAAAAAAACAAAATGACTCGTTGATCCTATAATGAGCGAATGAGCCAAAGACGGTTAAAGTAGGTCTCCCATCACCCAATCCTAATGCAAGAGTTTTATAACAATAAAAGTAACCAACGGAAAAATAATCTTTAAAAATAAATAACAAGCAAACAGTAAAATTAAAATGTCGCTTCCAAACCCTAGACTTTCTCCCCAATTCCATGGCAGTGGTTCAGGAGGGGGGCTGATGGATAGTCTACCCGGGGGGTATCTTATCCGAAGGGTTATTGCGGAAATAACTTAGAGAGAAGTCATAGCAAAATAGGAGGAGAGAGAGTCGATTTTATTAAATGAACTCAGAGTGTTGAGATGTGGATCTCGGATCGCTTACAAGGAGAAATGGGCTGCTATTTATAGCAGCAATAAATGCGACGAGAGTACACGTGTCAGTAATCCAACGGCCGAGGGGTCACATCAATCGGGGTGGCACCAGCAGTGGCATGTTCACCGCATTGAATGCGGTGGGTGGATGTGACGTCGCATTAAATGCGATGATTGGCTGTCTCCTAAGGGAATCTTCGATGATTGAGTCTGTTTAGCCGAAGGTTCTTCATGCAGCCGAGGGCTTCACGCAGCCGAGGACTCTGTGTAGCCGAAGGCTTCTCTGATGCCGAGGGCTCAACAGTGCCGAAGGCTCCTGTTTTCTGCCGTTTTCTCCCAGTAGCTTTGTATGCCCAAATAAGGCTATCCTGTGAGTTTTGGAGCCTTCGGCCAAGGAGGCCGAAGGCACCCCAGTGTGTACTTTGGGCTTCTTTGAGACTCGGGCCGCTGTATTTGGGCCTCAGATGTTCCTTGGGCCCAATGGGCCCGGGTGGGGAAAGTAGGAGTCTATGGGCCGGGGGTTCCTGGGCCATATACTCCATCAGGGACGATCCAACAGTATTGTAGCCGCTTTCTCGCTTTGCCTCTTGTTCATTATGTTCTCTACCAAGTCTCCTTCGTCACCAGCTATCACGACTGACTTCAAATCCAGATCTGTTCCAGCCTCTAGCCCCACGATTCGTCCATGACCTTTCGGCCGCTGGAGACCAAACATCATCTTCCCCCGCTTAATCTCACCCAAAAAAAAAAGAAAAATAGCCGCACAATTGATGGCAGAATAAGAAACCATGTACGCCTATGCATCGGCCGTTACAAACGATAGCGGAGGAAAAAACCCTAACAAATGATTTGTTACTTAAAAATTATACTCCATCCATCCCGCTAAGATTGCCTCATTTTACCTTTTCGGGAAATCGCACTAAGATTGTCTCATACCAAATTTGATAAAGTTTGCGTGACTCTAAATTACTCATACTTTATTTTTACTTTAATAATTTAATATAAAACACACAAACTTATTTTTCTTCACAATCGTGCCAACTTATTAACACTTGCTACCGGAGGTAGCAAGTGTTAATTATTTGTCAAAAATAGAAATATGTAGCATGACCGGAGTATTTCGAAAATTCAAGGAGTATTTTTTTTTTTCAGAATTGAAAAGTGGGATTGAGGTAGGGCTGGGTCCGAAAAACCGAAAACCGAAAACCGAATCAAATTAAACCGAACCGCAACCAAATAAAACAGAACTGCTAAGAAACCGAAACCGAATGTAAAAAACCGAACCGAACCGAAGTTGTTCGGTTCGGTTTTGATTTTTACCCTTCAAAACCGAACCGAACCGAACAAACCGAACTATTTAAAATATGAAATTTATATGTTAATTGTTAAGCATTAATTCTAATTAATCTTAATATCATCAATAGTCTTTGGTTTTCTTGTGTTAGAGAAATAATGTTTGTGTTATGTTTAATTTAATTTAGTTTATAAATTCATTTACACATTCATTGTCTGTAATAATAGCTATATTGAATGATGATCATATGTGTTTACTGTATCACATAGAACATATTTATTCATGAACAATTTTCAAACTACTCACAAACAAATTAAATCAATAACATATACAGTTTTATCTATCTCGCATACTCATATAATTCAAGACATATTTATCTCTTCTCATTTTTATTTTATTTGTCGTTGTATTGTGCTTGAATTCTTTATGTAATATGTTTGATCCCTCTAAGTATTATATCAATTTTAAATCAAGTGAAAAAATTTTGGTAAAAAAACCGAAAAAACCGAAACCGAACCGAAACAAACCGAACCAATCAAACTGTGGTTCCAAGTTTTGGAGTGTAAAACCGAACCGAAACCGAACCGAACTTTTTACTTTGATTCTACATTTGGTTTTAGGTCAAAACCGAACCGCAAGAACCGAACCCACCCCTAGATTGAGGGGCTCGTCGACGAGAGCCTCTGCTATGGCGACCAGTGGGGATATCGGTTCAAGTGGCGGCAGTGCGGCCGGTTCTTCTGCTCGCTGCGTCGGATTTCGGAGCTTTCCGCAGGCTCAGCAACCGGAGATTATGAGAGCTGCTGAGAAGGATGAGCAGTACACTCTCTTCGTATATGAATCCTGCCGTGATGCATTTCGTCACCTGTTCGGTTCGTTTCTCTCCTTCTCCTTTGTTACTTATCAACTACGGAGTACTTTATACTTTTTCTAATTTATTGGCCCTCTTTATTCGGTTCTTCCCCAGGTACAAGGGTTGCGTTATCTTACCAGAATGAGGTAAACCTTCATATACTAGTATGATACGGTACTATATGACGCATTGGCATGTGCACAATCATTCAGACATTACGTGATTGCTTTTAGAAAGAAATACTCCCTTCATCCCTTGTCATTCTTACACATTGTTGCACATTCTTGGTAAAGAATTTGTGGTTCCCCCCATTTCTTCCACATTCTTATACATTTCTGTCTCCTCGGTGTAACTCTCAGCCAGACAATTCTCACTTTCTTAATTCCCGTGCAAAACCCACTTTAGAAGATAAGTGGGTGGGTGACAGAGGTAGAACATAAATATATTTCCCCACATTTTGAGCTCTTTCGTTAACACCAAAATTGGTTGAGACCCCATATCGTAACATTGAAATTGACTGAATAAGTTTATTATGTTGAAATTGATGAAATTTTGGCTGAATTGGCTAAATCTACGGGATTGTGGAAAAAATATGTTTAAAATATATTTTACCAATGAAGTAAAGAAAAAAATTATGAAAGTAGCTAAAATGGTTCTCTAAAAATTTCAACCTTAGTTTTTTTATAATTACAATATTCATCATGCGAAATCAAAAGTTACATATTTACTAATACTGAAAGGGTTAATAAACGGGCTTCAAATATGTTGAACTGAAATTTGTTGAATTTGGTGAAATTACAATCTAAACTGTTGAATTGTGAAAATGTTATTTTTAAAATATAAATATAAGGAAAATTATCGTAATAGGAGTAAAAACATTTGAGAATTCCAGTGGTGTTATGTCTCTTTCCCCAAATAAGAATGCATTACTATCAGCTTTAAAATTAATTACACTATTCAGCATATGAAATCAAAAGTTACATGTTTACTACTACTGAATGGGTTAACAAACGGGCTTCGAATCTGCTGAACTGAAATTTGTTGAATCTGTTGAAATTGGTGAAATTACGATTGAAATTGTTGAATTTACTGAATTGTGAAAATGTTATTTTTAAAATATAAATATAAGGAAAATTATCGTAATAGGAGTAAAAACATTTGAGAATTCCAGTAGTATTATGTCTCTTTCCCCAAATAAGAGTGCATTACTATCATCTTTAAAATTTACTTTTACTATCATCTTTAAAATTTACTGCCATGTTCTGGCATTATCAGTCTTTAAATGTGACATTATTTTCTAAAGTTACTAATAATTACTCCTATATAGGAAATAAAAACATAACACTTATATTTTGGAATTTTCAAACATTATTACACCTATTTAGGGATTATTTTTAACAAAATAAAGAAAAAGTAGCTAATATAGTCCTTTTTAACGATTTCAATCAGAAATATAGCTCCAACCTTACTTACTCTGATTATTATAAAAATCTGCGTGTGAAATCAAATGTCATGTTAGGTAAAAAAGGTGTTTGATCCGTTGATGAGACTGATTAGCTGAAAATAGGGATTACCGGCTTGGCCGTTCGATCTTTCAACTTTGAAGTATGAATGTATGATTAATTAGAAGACATAACTGAGCAAAACTCTATGTTTTTTTATAGTTGATTTCTCAATATCGATTTTACAATATGAGTGTATCTGTATATGACATGACCATAGCAACTGTACCAACTCATCAACGCCTCGTCATATTTTCATGCACGTAAAATGATTTGATGATAATGACAATTAATGTTTTTGAATTTCATCTTTAAAATATTGAAACATGAAGGGCATCCACTTAAAACATTACTACTATACTTTTTTTTGCATGAATTTATAGTGTTAAGTGATTTGGATCATTAATTCGCAGTGTAAGTTTATAGAGTTAACTGAATTTAATGGTATAAATAATGGTGAATCAAGAATACAATCCTGAGTAACTGGAGCAGTTCTGCCATTTGACTTCCATGGGGTTTTTGTGTTCTGCAGACAAAACTTCTTGGACAAATGCTTTACTTTTTACTCACAACAGGTGCGGGAAAGCAAACATTAGGAGAAGAGTACTGTGACATCACACAGGTGTGGGTCATAATAAACCTTAACCAGACATTTGTTTCCTTTTTGTTTCTTGTTTCTACTCTTTTAGTTCATGGCCTTGACTTAGATTGATATAACTGCTAATATTTTGGATGCACCCATTATAAGGCTCGTGCACCGTTGTTTATCCTTTGATAAGAGCTACTAAAGCAAGTTTTCTACCACATTCATCCTGGAACTTGTCTTTTGCTCCCCATATCCCATAATAATGTAAGATACGTTTTGGTTTGGGACACTTTTAGTTATTAATTAAGGATATAAAGGCCGTGTTGGCCGATTTACAAGTGTACCTTTTTGGAGAAAGAAGACAAGGGATGTTGCTGGGTGAGGCGTACTGTGCGGGAAATTAGCATTATAGTTGGGTATATGATAGGAACCCGGGCCTAATAGACTAATAACAATAAAATGGGACCGGGCCTATTAGAGTATTAATAATAATAAGTGTATTAGTCTAGTATAAATAGAAGATAGCAGGGAGGAGTTGAGGAGGGCTTTTAGGACGGATAGTCTTGGGACTTGGGAAGATACGAGACTGAACATCTCTATCTTTTGGGGCTTCGGCTTTGGGAGGCTTCGGCCTTGGTTACTGTCTTCTCCTGTAATCGATCACCTTCATCAATAAAATTCTCATCAGTTTTTCTTGTCAATCTTTCCATAAATCTTCTGAATTTCTGGAGGTCTCTAACATTGTTATTAGAGCAAACGATCTTGTTACCTGTAGGAACGATGGAAAATTGGGAGCGCAATTTAGAGAAGATGAACGAAGATACCAGACGGATTTGTGAAGAGAGGCGCAAATTAAGCTTGCAAAGAAATAATCGGCGTTCTGATAAACCATCGCAGTCGCTCAACAAGTCGCGGAAAATTAGGGAAGTTCGCAGAAAAGGTTGAGCGCGAGAATGTGGAGAAAGAGAAGCGCAAAAAATGGAGAAAGAGAAACGCAAAAAAGTGGAGAAAGAGAAGTGCGAAAAGGTGGAGAAGGAAAAGCCTTCAAACCTGGAGAAAGGGAAGCCCAAGCTGCGGCAACATCGTCGGCGAGGAAGGTCGAGGACTGTGCGTCGCTGCATGAATTCGAAAAACAAAGGTCCGTTGCAGTCGCAAGATACTTATTCCGGTCCTCTGGCTTCAATTGGAGTAGAAAACCCTAGTTCAAAATCTCTAGCTGAGTTTCCAGTGTCGCAGCAGGAGTTGACTATTCAGCAGCACACCTATGGAGAAGAGGAACGCAATGAGAAGCCATCAGTTAATCTTCAATCTGAAGATGGAGCAATTGTTGGATTCCCCAGACGTAAGATTTTTTCCAAGAACGATCTGGATCAGTCAGACCTTGAAACCAATAGGTTCAAGCTTCTTCAGGTAGACGACATTTCTTCTCATCCTATGCAGCAGATGAAATGGAAAAATATCTGGAAGACTGAAATGATGTGTTGTCAGTCATTGGACAATACACTGGAAAGATTAAATAAGTTTGATATTCCTAGATTGGAAGGGGTTACTTTTTTGAAAAATATACAAAAGAAATTGGTGAATTATATGTCCATGAAGAAGTATACAATTTTGGTTGGCTGGAAGAAGTATACAGGTTACGAAGCAAGAATTAGTGCTCTAGATATAGTGGTGGAGGTAAATGAGAGGGCAGATCAAGGAATGACAGATTCTACAGACATGTTGTTACACCACTGTGTAATTTCCACAAACCATGGAGATTGGGAAATAGCTAGAAGATTGTGTGAAGGAGAGTTCACATGTGTGGAAACAGACTGCTTATTATTTTCCTTGGAAGAAACAAGGGGTATATTCATAGCAGTTTGGGAAGTGGTGTGTCTGTACGCTATATAGGACATTTGACTGAAATTCCTCCCAAAAGCAAAGATACTGGATTGAAATGGACAGAGAAGTTGGCTTTTGGCAGCATTGTAGAGGGAAAAGTTCCGATGACTACCCTACTTAGAGGCTCACCCAAATGTTTGACTAACGTTGATGATGATTGTAAGTCCTACTACTCATTAGGCAAAGAATATCTGGCAGAATTTCCTTGTGACAGATTGTTATCCACATTCAAAATAGCAGTAGATTCTTATTTGGAAGCTTCAGTTATTACCTCTGAAATTGTTGTTCCTTCTGTTCTTCTTATCAGTCCCAGGAAATACATGACCGATGCTGCAATTTCAAGAAGTGAAGCAACTGAAAACCGAGGACTTGCATTATACTCTGAAGCAAGAGCTACTAGCAAATGGAAGATTGAGCAGAAGGTGATGAATGAAGATCAGTACCAGCAGGAACAGAAGCACCTGAATAGTATGGATGCTTTGAAGGGAGAAGATCTAGTGCTGTTTTTGCTGGAAGTGAGGATGAAGATTCACCAATGGAAACTCCTTGACCAACCTACAGTCATGTATTGGGAAGGAAGAGGAGCAAGGAAGAAGAAGAAGAAGCAGAAGATTGTGGCTTTCTCCTATTACCCACCTTGAGGACAAGGTGGATGTTTTGGGGGGAAGTATTGATAGGAACCCGGGCCTAATAGACTAATAACAATAAAATGGGACCGGGCCTATTAGAGTATTAATAATAATAAGTGTATTAGTATAGTATAAATAGAAGATAGCAGGGAGGAGTTGAGGAGGGCTTTTAGGACGGATAGTCTTGGGACTTGGGAAGATACGAGACTGAACATCTCTATCTTTTGGGGCTTCGGCTTTGGGAGGCTTCGGCCTTGGTTACTGTCTTCTCCTGTAATCGATCACCTTCATCAATAAAATTCTCATCAGTTTTTCTTGTTAATCTTTCCATAAATCTTCTGAATTTCTGGAGGTCTCTAACAGTATATGAAAAGATGCCGAACTGGACCTGGAGCACGAGCTTTATAATATACGACATGAATTAAAAATAAAAAATCTATATAACTCAATGGTTCAGTATAGGTACATATAGATACAATTGTGGATATATATTTATGTATTGACTTTTGAACTATTTTATTGAAATTTCATCAACTTAAAACTAAATATTTTATTAGCTTTGGGTCCTGATGACCTGACCTTGCAAAAGTAGATGCATTCCTACAATAACCCTTTGTATCATGAAAACTCTCGGGAAAGAGTACATTTCTGTTTCGGAAACTCTACACAAACTCTTTGGAGACTCTCCAAACAGTTGTTTTTCGAGTAAAAGATGACGTTTCACGTTTCCCGTTTCCTCATGATTTTCACGTTTCCCGTTTCCTCATGATTTTCACGTTTCCAGTTTCTTCATGATTTTTACGTTTCCGTGCAACATAACAATAAGTCAATAACCCAAAATGCGATCAATTGTTTTGGCCTGTGTCTGTGTTTTAAAATCTAGTGCTGTTTTTTGTGTGATTCCCCCATTGCTGGTGGGGGGAAATGTGTCTGTTTGCCATGGCCTGACATTCTATAGTCCATGTTACTCATAACTACTTTTGAATATGAATGACCCATCATGAATTGGTTTTAGGTTGCAGGACCATTTGGCCTTCCTCCAACTCCAGCAAGACGTGCTCTTTTTATCTTTTATCAAACAGCTGTTCCATACCTTGCCGAAAGAGTCAGGTAATATTTTCTTTGACTGTTGACGTTGTATTGATTTATAATTCCTTTTTCCTTGGTCATTTCAATGTTTCTTATATGTTTAAGGTAAATAAGATTTGACTGTTTGTAGCTCTAGACTTGCTTCCCAAGCCATCACCATGGATGATCGGTTTGATGACGGTTATCCGTTTGGTGTTATTTCTGGCTCAAGTGGACGAGTCGAAGCATCCACAGCTATTGTCGCTGCATCTTCATCATCAAGAGAATGCATGTCAGTTCTATCAAGGTTGAAGGCAAATATAAGACAATGTTGGCTATATGCAGTTCAGAGGTGGCCCTCAGTATGCTCCCTTCTGTATAAATTATTTGTTACATTAGTAAAGTATATTTTATTAAACACATAATGTGAAATGCAAAAAAGACAACGTGTTAAACCTTCCAGGGTTGTTCAACCAGTTCGTACCCAGGAGCAAAAGTTATTTGAGGTCACTAATTCGAATCCCTTGGGCTACTGAAGGTTCACATAGTCACTAACTTCAGGGCCCGTGGGATTATTCTTTCTAAAAATGGCATGAACATCAATGTCATAAAAAGTCAATGTGTTGCAACTTAAAAAAAGAATGGGTGGAGTATTTGTCTACATATATCATGGCTTCAAAGGCAAATAAGAGGTGCAATTTGAGACGCGCCTCAAGGTGAGGCAGTCAGAATGGTGTTATGAGCGTGGTTGGGATCACATTTCAGGGAAAAGGGAAGGGAAATATGGTGAATAAATTAAGCCTAAGCACTAATTAATCAGTGGCCAAACTTGTCAACACACACGAGAATTAATATTTCGGTGCTCAACTGAATAAAATCAAGCAAGAAGTGTTTTGCTCAAGGGATAAGTAAGAAAAGAGAAGAAATTATGGAGGTGGATGATGATAATAGTATGATTTTGTGAACTATTATTATCATGTCGTGTTTGTTTCTGAGAATTTTTGGACTTATAATTATGCATGTCTTCAGGAAGATTTTATTTGTTTGTATATTTTGAGGCTTATGTCTCAATGCGCCTCAAGGCTTATGTCTCGGCTCTCCAATACAAACCTCCTTGATACCTGAACTAGCCTTTTTCGACCTTAATATATGTAGAAAAATTCAAATGCAAACTACTCTTGTAATGAAAAAAGATAACGACACCAGGTTTTCATTAAAAAGTAAGGTGAAATCATCACAGTTGTGGAATTTCAGTGTGGAACAGTGAATTATTAAAAGTTCATTGTTGTATACACAAGAACGCACTAGGTGTGTATGTATTACACTATAAACCATCAAAATGTTTCAGCCACACACATGTTTTCAAACATGGTGCACTTTTTAAGTACACAAATGTACTCTTATATACAAATGTGCAGGTTTTGCATGTTGAACTTTGATAAATATACTTCAATACCACATGTTTTTGTCTTAAAATTCATCTCATCCCTCGTGGGGTAAGGGGGTCAGATGTACGCAGTCTTATCCTTGTTCTAAAGCACAAAGAGACTGTTTCCGGATGACCCATAGTGAAAAACACGTCGAAAATTACATGGACTGACGGCTGCTTCATAACAGAGAAGCGCAAACAGTTTAGTGAGTCATTTTGTTTTATTCCATCATATTGCCAAGCCAAAAAATAGTGAGTCTTTGGCTCCATTGCAAATGATGGAAGCAAAGTTCATCTCATCCCTCTATTCATTAAATCAATGGCCAAAAATTGAATCTCATTTTTCACCCAAGAGGCACTCTTTATTTGAAACAATGTGTGTGTGAGTCGGAGTGTGAGTCGTGTGACTCAGTAATCTTTTATTTGTTTTAAAAAATATTCTATTTCTCACAATATAAACTAAGACCTCCAAAGTCTCCCCTCCGGCTCCATACAAGCAGACCCTTATTGAATTTCAAAGTCCAATATCTGATGTTACCTTAACTCCCCATATAAATGACTTATCTTGAGTTTCATATGTATTGTATTCCTACATTTCAAATATCTTGCTATCAAAAGACATTAGGAATCCGTAGAGTGCTTTCTTAGCTGACTCAATATATGCTCCTTCGTTTAGGTGCTTCCTTTCGCTCGTGAGGTCCTGCAATTAATTATCCGTGCTAATCTCATGTTCTTCTATTTTGAAGGTGGTTTTTGCGATATAACTCATATATACATATATAACAGTTGCAGAATAAAAAATAATAAATTCCAAGTATATTCTTGCAAAAGGAAAATAAATCCCCATTGTGTATTTGATTGGTCCATGTGGCAGGACTATATTATCATTCATCAAAACGTGCATCTGGCATACGTTATGTGTTCATTGGAAAACCAACTAACCAAAGGCCCAGGTATATGTTATAATAAAAAGTAGAGCGTTTTTTTGGTCATTTTGTTTCCATTCCTCACTTGTCATATACTTGTATGGTGCAGATATCAAATATTGGGGGTTTTCCTTTTCATTCAGCTATGTGTCCTTGCTGCTGAGAGACTGCGCTACAATAATTTATCATCACTTACAGCTTCTGTTCAACAAACACCATTTGGAACTTATCAAACTTTGTCAGGTAAATATTCGTTAGTGTATTATTATAATGATCATCATCTTCAATCCTACTTCGTGCCGCTTTAGGCTATGTTTGGAGTTGAGTTTTGGTGGGAGAAGGATTAATTTTCATTTAAAAGAGCTAATTTTCATTACCTTTACTTGATAGTTCAGCAAAATGAAGGATATAAAGTGATAAAAAAGTGAATCCAATGTCTAAAAATGGGCAGCTCAGTGCACATTGGCATCCCCACAAATCAAGGGTCTTCAGAAGGGTCCCACCACAGTAGTGTATAAGGGGGCAAGCCTTCCCTTGTCATTTTGATAAGAGGCCGCTCCCAAGACTTGAAGCTTTGACCTCGGTCACACGACAACATCTTAACTAGTGTGCCAAGGACTCCCCTTCCATCATGAACTCAATGCCCAATTCATTTATTAACCATAAACGACACATAATTCTCTTAATTCTCTCAATGTTTATTATCTGTTGAACCAAAAAAGACCTTCTGTTCACCACCAAAATCTAACTCCAAAACATACCCTTAGTCTGTTTTGATAGAGGGGTTCAAAGGAGATGTGGGAGATGTGTGTGTGTGTATAATTGTATGTGTGTGTGTATATATATATATATTAATTATTATATTTGTATCCACAACGAACCATAATGTGTACATATGTGTGTGTGATAGGGACACATCTACTCTTAATAAGAAGAACATATACTTTGTTTGTTAGAAGAAATAAATAGACTAGTTTGTTAATAGTTGTTTTCTGTTAGTAGCTGAAGTTTTCTGTATATTCTTCTTCTTCAATGAATCATTTACAAGAAGTACATAAGCTATTTATACAGATAGGAGCCTGAGAGAGTCTATTCAGTACCCTAAGTGACTGTCTGAATACTAAACATAAATGATTATGAACTGAAAAGACAACAGCTATTAATTACAACCTGAAACACTAAAGACTCATAATTACAGTAATAAAATCTTAGATTAAAGATGTCTCTTCGTTTTATCAACACCCCCCCTCAAGCTAGGTTTGTAGATATCCATCATGCCTAGCTTGACAATAAGACTCTGAAACCTGGGACTGTGCAAAGGTTTGGTAAACACATCTGCAACTTGATCCTCTGAGGGAGTATAGCTTAGTTCAATCAGACCTCCTTCAACCTTTTCTTTGATGAAGTGCCGATCAATCTCAATATGCTTAGTCCGATCATGTTGGACTGGATTATGAGCTATGCTGATTGCTGATTTATTATCACACCTCAATTCCATTGGTCCCTTCCACCTGATTCGTAAATCTGAGATTATAATTCTGATCCATAGAAGTTCACACAAGCCATGGGCAAGGGCTCTTAGCTCAGATTCAGCAGATGATCGTGCCACAACATTCTGCTTTTTGCTTCTCCATGTCACAAGATTTCCTGCCAGGAAAACACAGAAACCAGTAGTTGACCGGCGGTCAACGAGAGAGCCACCATAATCTGCATCAGTGAAGGCTTGGACTGATAATTGCCCACCCTTCCTGAATACTATTCCTTGTCCAGGACTTCCTTTTAAGTAGTGTAGAACCCTATAGGCTGCTTCGAGATGCGGTTTCCTTGGATCATGCATGAACTGACTGAGGACACTAACCGCATAGGCAATATCAGGTCTGGTATGAGAGAGATAGATAAGTTTGCCACACAAACGCTGATACATTGATGAATCAACCTTGGGTTCATCAGTAGCAAGTCCAAGCTTATGATTAGGATCCATAGGTGCAGTAACGGGTCGACAAGCACTCTTACCAGTCTCATTTAGCAAATCTGTAATGTACTTTTGTTGGCTGATAAAGATGCCTTCAGATGAGCGAGCAACTTCAATTCCAAGAAAGTATTTTAGAGGGCCAAGAGACTTCATCTCGAATTGGGATTTCAGCTG
This sequence comes from Cuscuta epithymum, assembly GCA_945859915.1. Lineage (NCBI taxonomy): Eukaryota > Viridiplantae > Streptophyta > Magnoliopsida > Solanales > Convolvulaceae > Cuscuta > Cuscuta epithymum. The sequence continues at coordinate 64,135 of CAMAPF010000943.1, forward strand.
CCCCTCAAGACGTTGTTTCTCAACTGGATCACTACCGGTCACAATGATGTCATCCACATATACTAAAAGAATAGTGATTCCATTTGGTTGAGAGTGTTTGTAAAAAAGAGTATGATCCCCTTGGCTTTGACTATACCCGGCAGCAAGAACAACCTGTGTGGATCGGTCAAACCAAGCACGGGGGGATTGCTTGAGACCATAAAGGGCTTTTTTAAGTCGGCATACATGTGTAGAGGCACTTATTGATGTTTTATTGAAGCCTGGGGGAATGTGCATGTAGATCTCGTCATGCAAGTCACCATGGAGAAAAGCATTCTTGACATCAAATTGCAGTAAAGGCCAATCAAAGTGAGATGCTAATGACAGTAGGATACGAACAGTATTGAGCTTAGCTACAGGAGCAAAGGTCTCTTGATAGTCAATCCCATACGTCTGAGTGCATCCTTTAGCCACAAGACGAGCTTTGTACCGCTCAAGAGATCCATCAGCATTGTATATGACAGTAAAGATCCACCTGCAACCAACAACATGCCTCCCAGGAGGTTTAGTCACAATATCCCACGTATGGTTCTTTTCAAGAGCTCTAATTTCCTCTTGCATAGCATCCCTCCATTCTTTCTTTCCTAATGCCTCAGAAACAGAGTTGGGTATGGGAATTTCATTAAGTCTCTGAACAAACAAGGCATGTGAAGGAGAGAAATTATCAATGGTAACAAAATTAGCAAGAGGGTATAGAGGTGTTTTGGTACATTGACGTACACCCTTGCGTAAAGCAATTGGCGGAGATGGTGGAGGAGAAGAAGAGACATTACCTGGGTCAGCCGATTGGTCATGCGTCAACAACGGAGTGAACCTATTTTTTCTTGAGTACACTTTTGTCACTGGTAGAGGAGAAGGTGGGTCATGAGTGGTGGATTTAGTAGGTGTAGGAATGGGATATTCTGGTGGTGGATTTGATTGAGGTTCAGGTAATGTTGAAGACTGTTGGGAAGTAGATGAGGTTGCTGACTCATCTATAGAAGGTGATGGATGATCATGTGGCGGTGGTAATAATGGGATGTCTGGTGATAAAGGCTTAGGAGAGTAGGAGATTGTATGTGCTGGAGGAGATGTGGGAAGAGGTGAAGGATGTGGAGTATCTTGGGAAACAGGGAGAGAAGTAGGAGTGTAAAAAGGTGTGTCTTCGTGAAAGGTCACATCTGCACTGATGTATGTCTTTCTGGTTGTAGGGTTATAGCACTTATATCCTTTCTGAGTTGGAGAATAACCTAGAAAGATACACTTAATAGATCGTGGGTCCAATTTTCCCCTATGAGGTGGAGGAATATGAACAAATGCAGTACACCCAAACACCCTTAGATCAAGATCAGAAGAAATTCTGGTTTGAGGAAAGAAGCAACAGAGAGATTCAAGGGGTGACTTATTTTGGAGTACACGACTGGGAATTTTATTGATGAGATGACATGCTGTGAGTGTGGCTTCCCCCCAGTAGTGTTTAGGCATATTTGATTGAAACAATAAAGCCCGACTGACTTCAAGGAGATGGCTATTTTTTCTTTCTGCTGTGCCATTCTGTTGTGGTGTGTATGGACAAGAGGACTCATGAACGATGCCTTTTGAGAGAAAATAAGAGGAAACAGTTTGATTGAAGTATTCAAGAGCATTATCAGTGCGGAAACGTTTTATAGTGGTGGAGAACTGATTATGAATCATATTGCAAAAGATGGGAATGATGGAACTCACCCATTCTTGTTTTTTTAGCAGAAAAACCCACATAAAACGTGTACGATCATCAATAAATGTAACATACCACCGGGCACCAGATATATTAGCAATTGGAGCAGGGCCCCATACATCACTATGTATAATATCAAAAGGAGAACAACTGATTGTATTACTTCTAGAAAAAGATACACGAGACTGTTTAGCAAGTTCACATACATCACATTGCAATGTAGAAACATCAACACTACCAAAAAGACTAGGAAATATGGTTTTTAGGACATGAAAAGAGGGATGACCAAACCGCTTGTGGTGAAGCCAAATAGTGTTGGTATTGGCTGTGATTGAGGTAAGAGCTTTTTGGGGAGGTTTGGAGACAAACAGTGCATCAAGGTAGTACAGGCCATCTCTTTGTTTAGCAATTCCAATCGTCCTCCCCGAGCGTAGATCCTGTAATACACCGTGGGAAGGGAAAAAAATGGCAGCACAATTAAGATCAACAGTGAGTTTGTAAATAGAAGCAAGGTTCATAGCCAGGTTTGGGACATGTAGGGTGTTTTTCAGATTTAATTTTTCAGAAAAAACAACCGTACCAAGTCCTGCAACCTCTGTAGGTGTCCCATCAGCCGTAGTAATGTGTGTGGATGTAAAACATGGCCGATAATTAGAGAGTAAAGAGGGTATGGCAGTCATATGAGATGTGGCACCTGAGTCTAAGATCCATTGGGATTGTGAACTCTGTTCCGAAGCATTAAGACAAAAAATAGTAGAGGTTTTACCTTGCAGGGCCAAAGAGCTATGACCAGAACCATTTGAGTTATTAAGAGACTGTAGCATCATACGAAGTTGTTGTAATTCCTCCTGGGAAATGGGCAAAAGATTAGTAGAGCTCTCAACAATCGTGGGAGTGACTGAGTTGGCACGTCCAGCACTAGTTCCACGCCTGTCCTGGCCTTTTCTTTCTTTCTGTAGATGAGGATATAGTTTCCAGCATGTATCCACATTATGGTTGGACCGCTTGCAATGATCACACCATATTCCTCCCTTACTACCCTTAGTTTCCTTGACATCTGAAGGAGTAGATTTGGCAGCAAGAGCTGTACTGTCAATCAGCTTTGTATTCATCATTATATTGCGTCTACTCTCTTCATGTTTGATAGTGGCAATGGCAGAAGATAAGGAAGGCAGAGGAGTAATGCCAAGAATTTGACCCCGAGTCTGATCATATTCGGGATTTAAACCAGACAAGAAGCAATATAGACGTTGCTGATTTATATAGCTCTTGTGAAGAGCTGCATCTGCAGCATTCAACCACTTCATTGTTTGATATTGGTCAAGTTCAGACCATCGTCGTTGGAGGTCAGTTGCATAATCTGTGACAGATTGTGAATCTTGCTTAAGGTTCGTTGTTTGGAGCCATAAGTCATAGACAAAAGCGCCATCTTTAGCAACGGAGTAGGACTGCTGTATGAAATCCCAGATTTCTTTAGCCGAGTCCATGTATAAACATGTACTGCTAATGTTGGGATCCATAGAGTCCCATAACCAGACCCGTATGTTGGCATTAGTTTTCTCCCAAATAGCAGCATCAATATCTCCTTCTTCTGGGGTAGAGACAGTGAGATAGTCTTCAAGATCTTTGCCACGCAAGAGAGTATAAACCAGCTTTGACCATCCAAGATAGTTCCTGCCATTGAGACGGTAAGATGGCGGGATAGAAGGGAGATCAAATTTCTGGTTTCGAAGAGCAAACGCGGCTGCAGTAGCAGCTGAAACGATGGTTGAGTGGTCGAGGTTACTTGAGGTTGATTCAGTTTCCTTAGACATGATAGAACCGTTGGTGAAGAGATTCGCACCCGAGGATAAACAGAGAGGCGGGTAGAGACACCCTAGTAGACTGTTGGAAAGATGATTAAGAGTAAAGAGGCTGGTACGAGATCGTGCTCTGATACCATGAAGTTTTCTGTATATTCTTCTTCTTCAATAAATCATTTACAAGAAGTACATAAGCTATTTATACTGATAGGAGCCTGAGAGAGTCTATTCAGTACCCTAGGTGACTGTCTGAATACTAAACATAAATGATTATGAACTGAAAAGACAACAGCTATTAATTACAACCTGAAACACTAAAGACTCATAATTACAGTAATAAAATCTTAGATTAAAGATGTCTCTTCGTTTTATCAACAGTAGCTATTAACTACTTTTGGTTGAGTTAGGAGGCTATAAATAGAATAAGTTTGGGAGAGGTCAAACAGGCTGTTTAGACTTTTGTCTTGGGACCGGGAAGTTAGAGACTAATCCTCTCTCTCTTTGGGGGCTTCGGCCATTGTTCTTGTTTACTAATCAATAAAGCTTGAAGTTGTTCTTGTTATACTTTTCATATTCTCTGTAAATTGCTGTATATTATGGAGAAGATCTATCAGTGTGTGCATGCATGTATGGCTGTATGCACACACATACACATAATCACGTGCATACGCGTGTACACAACACAAATATAAGAATTTATAAAAAACTTAAGGAATAATACAACATGTGGCATATATCTTTCCAATCACCTTTTATTTATTTTTGGCAACTTCTATCAAAATATATAGTACTACCTCCGTCCCACTAACATTGGGACATGAAGAGGTGGTGCGGTTATTAAGAAAAGTGAATTTACGTGGTTGATATTGAATTGATAAAGTAAGAATAAAGTAAGAATGATTTAGAGCCACACAAACTTTACCAAATTTGGTATGAGACAATCTTAGTGGGACGAACCGAAAAGGAAGGATGGAGCAATCTTAGCGGGACAGAGGGAGTATATACTAAGCCCTCCAAGGGCCTTCATCCAAATTGGCCCTTGGATAATATATGTGAGCGCCAACAGGTACATACCTCTCATGTAATTTCCTTTTTTTAGGTAAATATGAGAGGGATGCCTGGATGGAGACTTGTTCACCAGTATAGGCTCCCAACACTATGAATTTCATGTTTTGTCTGAAATTGATAAAAATCTCAGATAAGATGAATTAGTTCTTTATTTGAGAAATCTAGAAGGGATTTTGTTTGTTGGTTATGTAAACCTAACTAAAAGCTGTGTCTGCTAATTTAAGTCGTCGATGCCTTATGGGTCTGTAGGACACGGTGTGCCTGTTTTGAATGAGGAAGGCAATTTAATTACTGGAGGCTCTGGAAATGGCAGTTTTGCATTTGAGTCCTCATTAGCTTCAGAGGTATGTGTTGTTATGTTGATAGCGTAGACCTCTCTTGTCTTCAGCATATATTACACTAGAAAAAATCCAAAGGTACACATTTTTTGCGTGTACACACTTTCTGTGTAGGTTTTTTTTTGTCAGACAAAAAAAAACCTACACAAACATGTGTAAAAGTGTGTACACGCAAAAAGTGTGTACCTCAAGCTGGACTAATTACACTATTACCTATAGGAAACAAATTCCGAAGAGGGAGAAAAGCCATCCCACCGCCACCCCTCTTGGGTCAAATGATAGCAGAGATCTGAGCTAAATTAATATCTTCTTCCGATATGGTGCAATTTATAATTACAATTTTCTTTCAATATAGCAGTCTCATGCAAGTGGACTTAGCAAATGCACCCTTTGCCTGAGCAGTCGCCAACATCCCACTTCCACCCCTTGTGGACATGTATTTTGCTGGTATTGCATAATGATGCACTACTTCCTATAGTTTCAATATGATGACCTCTTTCAAAAAAAATATGACGTCAAAAAAATTGCTTCCCATTGCCGAGTATAATCCTCATGTTATCATCTTTCCTCCCATTCGTAGGAACTGTATAACTGAGTGGTGCAATGAGAAGCCGGAATGCCCTCTCTGTCGTTCTCCTGCAACACATTCAAGCTTAGTCTGCATGTACCATTCAGATTTCTAATTCTCTGCTGTGTCTCACATGTTCAATGAATCACAATCATTCAAATAATACCTCCTTTGTGACAATTGTATTCTGAATCATCCATCTCCTGTGTCACAGCCTTTAAGGACCAACGATTATATCTGTGACAATTGTACACCCCATTGATCTCTGTCAAATTAGGTCACATACCAAGACATGGATCGGTGTGCATAAAGGCTTTGGTTCATATGCAAATACACCTACTAGCACTCTTTTGCCTGTGCACATAAACTTTTGAAGGTGTAATTTTATTGTCAGTGAAGAGATTAGAGGCTCTTTGGCTGAATTTTCTTCACACGAAGACGTTTTGCCTGTGATCTTTTTTTTTTTTGTTTTGCAAGATTTGCCCGTGATCTAATCTGATGGAAATGTTTGTATGGAAAGGGTGTATGAAAGATCATTTTTCCTATTTGTTTCAAGTTCAAGTTACAACTGCGTTTAATTTATACACTTTTAATGTATCAAGTATATTAGTGTTTATAATAATTGACCTATATAGGAGTAAACTTAAACATAATTGCACAACAACATCCAAGACTACTCCCAAAAGTTTTTGGGTCGGCTAACATGAATCGATACATGATATCATAAACATAATTGCACAAACAGGAGTAAAATTTAAATCTTCCCGAAATAGGACTAAACACTAATTTTCTACCTTTAATCAATATAATTAATTGCCTCCCTGATTCCCTTGCATATCGGATCAGTCCAGTCACCGGTGTCCGGTGGTGGTGGCGGCACAAACGGGAGACATACATTTTGGAAATTTCTGATGGATATTGGTAGCAGTCGACGACGGAAGAGGCCATAGTGGCGGCAGGGGGCAGCAAGTTGTTGGGGGCTAGGCGCCTAGGCACTCCAAAAGGCTATAGAGGTGTATTTGTCCAAACAAACATAATCAGTCTTATTTATGGAATTTAAAATAAATAAGAGAAAATTGTCAAATAAATCCACGTACTTTTCCCAAAAAGTCAATTGACTTCACACACATTTAAATGAAACAATTAAGTCTCCGAACTGTCAAAAAACCACCAAATCGGCCATTTCACAGGTAATCAATTAGTTTCCGGTTCTACTGCTTTCGTGGAACGTCCAACTAGATTGTTTTTACTGTTTTCTACTACCTCTGTTCCTTAAAACTTTGCCAAAGTTGACCGGCACGGAGAATAATAAAGTAAAAACTGTGTGGTTGAGGTTTGTGCAGAGGAGAGAGTAATAACAGAAACTACAAAATAATTGATTAAAACGGAAAGTGACAAAGGTTTTTGGGACGCCTTAAAAATAAAAGATGACAAAGTTTTAAAGGACAGAGGGAGTATTTTTTTTCTCTTTCTTTCGTTCTCGCGTTTCTCTTTCTTTTTTCTTTGTTTCAGGCTCCTCCTCCCGCATTACAGACTCACAACCATCCTCTAACACTTTGGACTAGGGATGGCCTCGGGCCGGTTCGGGCCCGGTTCGGGCCTTGGTTCAGAAAAATGAGGCCCGAGCCCGAACCGGTGGTGGGCGGTTCCGGGTCCGGTTCCGGGCCAAACCGGGCCGGGCCACCTGGTTTTTTAATTTTTTTTTCTTCTTCTCTTATTTAACCCCCTACCCCTCCCCCTCCACCCCAAACCACCTCAAATGGCCCAAAATACCTAATCCAACCCAAAACTTTAAAAAATTTCAAAAAAAAAAAAATTCCGGCCCAAACCGGCCGGGCTGGTTCACCAAAACATAGGCCCGAGCATGAACCGCCCAAAGTCCGGGTCGGTTCGACCCGAACCGCTGGGCCCACCGGTTCCCGGGCCGGGCCGGGCTCAACAGTAACCGGGCCGGGCCGGTTCCGGGTCGGGCCGCCTGGCCCGAGTCCATCCCTACTTTGGACATTCCACATAGCCACATAGGCAGTCAACCAGGAAACCGGTTGATTACTCATGAAATAGTCAATTTAGTTATTTTTAAACAATTCACGGAATTAATTGACTCGTTTAAAAGTATGTGAACTCAATTGACCTTTTCATGAAAGTACATGGACTTATTTGACAGTTTTCCCAATAAATAATGTAGTCGTATTTTTTGGGGTTTTTTACAAGAATATTACTAAAATAAAACATATTTACATAAATATGACTATTCATTACTACAATGTGGTGTTGTGGTAACTTAAGCTCAAAACTTGAACATGAATTACTATGATTTCATTACTACTCTAGTCAATAATCATATTTTTGTAAATCATCTTTATTTTGGTCATATTTATGTAATTATTTCTATTTTTTGATTTAGCTTATGTTTTACTTTTTTGGGTAATTCACTCTTCTTCCTTAGGAATTGAACATAGATAAATTTGGTCATCGCAATAAAAAATACATATAAAATTTTGACTTTTTTCTAAACTAATGCTAAATAAAAAATATTTACGAAAATTTCGATGTGTAATAATAAATGTAAGAATTCAATTAAAAAATATGTTTGGTAAATATATTGATGGTGCTAGATTGCAAGAAAAAAATAGATTAACAGGGTGAATAAACAATTTTTATTGAAAATTGGATTTGTTGATGGTAGGGGTGGACCCGGGCCGGTTCGGGCCTGGGCCCGGCCGGGCCTCGGGCCAGAAAACTGGGGCCCGAGCCCGAACCGCCGGTGGCCGGTTCCGGTTCCGGGCCGGGCCAAACCGGTCCATTTTTTTTTGTTCTACTATTTAACCCCCTACCCCTCCCCCCTCAACCCCAAACCACCCCAAACCACCTCAAATGGCTCAAAATACCTAATCCAACCCAAAACTTAAAAAAAAATTCACCCAAAAAAAAAAAAAAATTCTGGCCCAGACCGGGCCGGTTCACCTAAAGCAGGGCCCGAGCCCGGACCGCCCATCACCCGGGCCGGGCCAAACCGAACCGATGGACCCACCGGGCCCCGGGCCAGGCCGGGCTAAACAGTAACCGGGCCGGGCCGGTTCTGAGTCGGGCCGCCCGGCCCGAGTCCACCCCTAGTTGATGGTGCATTGCTGCAAGTAAATTTTTAACCTGGTATGGTCTTCGTTTTTTTAACTTTATTGATGCAATATTGGTGTCATGAAACATCACAGAGTTATGAAATTTAATACGAAGTATATTATTTGTAAAAAAAATGAAGTGAAAATATAAAAGTTATAACACTTTAAAGAAAAAAGAGATTTTTACCTGAGCCCCACAACATGCTCTTTCCATTTCTTCTCCCACGCATGGCTTTGTAATTGCATACAGAGGGAGTATATTCCATCTGTCCCGCCAAAATTATCTAATTTTTCATTTTTACCTTCTTCTGTTTAGATTGTCTCATATCAAATTTGATAAAATTTGTGTGATTATAAATCATTCTTACTGTATTCTTATTTTATCAATTCAATGTAAAACACATAAATCCACTTAATTTAATAACTGTATCATCTCCTCATGTCCCAATGTTAAATGGACGGAGGTAGCAGCATTTTTAAATAAAGTCATCACTTGATTTAGCGACTTTCGCTAACCATAGTTTGGCTCAATAGTATTTTGGTAAATACTTTTAACTCAATCTTAATTTTATAATTTTTTTTATTTAACATTATTCAGGAAAATATCTAAAATTTTAGACAAGATTGCGGCTTTGATGAGTACGTCAGACATTGCAAGCTTAGTGTCATCCGTGCACTCGAGATGCTCTAAGTGTGCATCCATGCATGCCTTGATGGGCGGGACAGTTAAATGAATTGTTTTTATATTAGTTATTTTGAACTTATAATAGATATGATGTACAATGCAATATATAAGTTGATACTGTATAATTCTTATAGAGTATTTAAATATAAAACACTAACACATAATTATATGTTAGGTAAATTAGCAACATAATTAATTCTAAAAAACATTACATATAGAAGTGACACATTACTATCAAACTAGGGGTGAAGCAGTGCGCAGGTTCAACCATAGTTGTGCCTTTGTGTACACGGCATAAAAATAACATGTTATGAGAATATAAATAGAAAAAATTGAATAGTGAATTGAAAATGGTTAAAATTGTGACATGTTCAAAAGATAGGTCATAGTAGCCCAAGTTGCAGGTAATGATCTATTTTAGGACTGAAGCCCGGTAAAAAAAAAAATTGAGGAGTTATTTTTAAAATTTTCCATCCAGCCCCCCCCCCCCCAAATTTGTCTATAGTGCAGACAAATTTTTCTGCCCAATCCATAAAACAAAATCTTACCCAAAAAAAAACTAATCTTAATGTTATAAACATCATGGCAGAGGGCCTCGAGAAATAGAAGGCCTAAACAAATTAGTAGCATTAATTAGGTAGCCCACTAGCTAATTAATACTACACAACTCATTCTAGGGGAATTGAGACAAAATGGATGGGAAGACTTTCTTGAAGAAGTAAAGAAGTTTTGCTCAAAACAAGAAATTCTCATGTACCAGAGCTGAATTCTAAATATATCGTTAGTCATTGCCGAAAACAAACTACAGTTGAGCATCATTATCACTTTGATGTTTTCAACGAGGCAATAGACTTTGTATTGATGGAGTTAAGGACTCAATTTAATGATAAATCAATGGAACTTCTTTCTTTGAGTGCTTTATTGGATCCAAAAAATTCATATGAGTCATTCAATGTCGATGCTATTTGTACTCTTGCAAGGAAGTTCTATCGCGAAGATTTTAGTAGTCAAGATATTCGTGCTTTGGGATTCGAGCTGCAACACTATGTTCATGATGTGATCCATGATACAAAGTTTCAAATATCTACACTTGTTGAATTATGTGAGGAGTTGAATAAAAGTAGAAGACAACTACAAGAAACATTGTCTAATCCCGTGGTTAAAACATCTAATCCCGTCATAAAATGTTTTTAATGAGGGGATACTTACTGTCATCACCCGTCACAACAACTTCCGTAGTTAAAAGTAAATAATGACGGGACAGAGATGGTATAATGAGAGTGTATTTACCATCATTAAAAATGATCTCTAAATACAGAGATTCCCGTCATCATTAATATAAGCAGTAACAACTGATTTTCTTTTTCATTGTATCATTTCTATGACCAAGATTACCGTCATTATTAAAGCTATTTAATGACAAAATGTACTTTCATAATTATTAAAATCATACGTCACAAATGATAAACTTTAGTGACGGAAAATTATTTTGTCATTATACAAGTGTGTGTGTCTATTAAATTAGTTATTGCTATTAAATTATTGTTGTGGTCCTTGTGGATATTGAAATGACATAACAAATACGAAGTATATGTAATAATATGCATATTTTTCACACTAAGAGAATAATAACAACACAATTTTAATTTGAAGTACAGAATCATAAGTCAAATGGTCTCATCATCACTACCAAGTTAGTTATGGATATACAGCTAATTCTGGAAAAAAGTATACATGGGGAACTCACTTAATACACAAAATCAACACTACAAAATCAGTTCATACTACTAGACATTGTTAGAAACCTAATAAGTTTGCTTCCCATGCAGTTTAATACTACGCACCTGTTAAGAAAGAACAAAGAATATTTATTAATTGTAAAGAAAATCAAACACAAATATCAGAGGGCAAAAGTTCATGGAGAAAAGCATATGAGAAGGTGCTTAACTGACTGAAACAAATCAAAGCTTTGTGTAATTTCAAAGTGAACGACACAGTTTAATGCCAAACCTTACCATCAAAGAGGAGAAATGTATAGAAAAGAAAATCCAAGGACAGTTCATGGAGATGTAAAAAGGTGGACTTGAATACTACAAAAGATTCTCAAATCCAAACGCAGTTTAACTCGAAGTCATGTTTATATGCGAGAGATTGATTCGCCTTGTATTGAGCAGAATGATAATTTTCTGCCATGAAACTTCTGCCAAATGCATTTTCATTTGAAGTAACAAATACTCCCTCCGTCCCGCAAAGAAGTTACCGCTTTCCTTTTTTAGCAGTCCCAAAAAGAAGTTCTTCTTTCCTTAAATGGCAAGTTATCTACATCAAAACAGTGTCAAACAGTGCAAAATAGCGTCAAACAGTGTTGAAACAATGTCAAAACAGTAAAATTTACCCTCTGGTAAGTTTATTTCCTTAATATGTGTGTATGTCAAACGGGGAACTTCTTTGCGGGACAGAGGGAGTAGATTATATGATTATGTTACATAACATAAGTGAATAGTTAAGATAAAAAGAATAAATCGTAATATGTATTGACTTAGAACAAATGTCAAAACTAACGCGCATTTTATAAAAAAAAAAAAAGGTTCATCATGAGTCTTGGCTTTATGACTTAGCTTCTAACGTCATACTAATCAAGATTACAATAATTAAAATGTAAAAGAACATGAAAATACAACTCAAATGTTGCCTAGATATCAATGGTTGCATGAAGTGAGCTTTCCAACCTCAAGAATACCACAAAGAACAAATATAGAAGTTAGAAACTAGCTAAGATTGAATGGTTCATTTGGGATGAAATTGAGGGTTCAAATAGGAAAGGAAATGATCTTTGATAGTCTATTCATGATACTAGAACATATTGGGGCGAAATATTTGAATCATACCCTCCAAATATCCTCATTTATACTCAATAATATGTTGCACGTCATGTTTTTTTGTAGGTGGAGCTAGATACAATGCTCATTTGCGTCATACAAGGCAGCCGCCGGTGTGGACCAATGTAGTCTAGTGTTAATAAAAGTAAAAGTTTATATATTTACTACTCTTTTATAATAAAAGTTATGATTGAAGTTTTAATAGAATAAAGCGAAAAATGTGATTACCAAAAATGAAAGTAAGAAAGGACATAGGGCATACATTATTTATAGTTTAGCTCTTTTACGGTTTAGAAGGTATAGAAACAACATTACCCCCACAAAGGCTCCCACGGTAGGATAAGAGGGTCAAATGTACATAACCTCACACCAAAAATTATATAGACTAACTGCTATTTCATAATATATTAGTGAGCCATTTTATTTTATTTATTTTATTTTATTCCATGATATTTTCAAGCCAAAAATAGTGAATTTTGGCTCCATAGGATATAGTGAGCATAAAAATAGTGAGCATTTAATTTAGAAGGTAAAAATTGAACGTAGAAATTTAATTATTCTGCGTTTTATATTTTGATTTGAGTGTTGGACTTAAAATAAATAATTATAAACTATAAAGTTCAAAATTAATCTCTAAAGTTCAAATGGATGCAATTTGTGAAATGGTGTAGGCATGGTATGGGAGCGTCCCATTTGGAAATGGAGATAGATCCTAAGTAGTAGGAAGGGGCATGGGGAAAAGATTAATTAGGAAGATGAGCATTATATTTTTAATCACAACTACAAGCCTCGATGCGTATCGGGAATGCTCAAATAGCAGCAAGTGGTAAAATTCAAGTCATGATCAAACCGCAATCAAAGAACGCATACTACTGTGACGACTATCCATAAGAAATCGTAGCAGCAGCTCCCGTGAAGATGATGATGATGATTCATCAGAATTCAGATGTTCTAAATAAATCTATGGAGTCAGGTACAAGCTACCTCAATGAGATGGACTTCTCCCGCTTGATGAGTCAATGAGATGGACTTCTTGAGGAAGAAGATCGTATCTGATACTCAGATCCTCAAACATTTTCTTCATCTCCAGGATCAGTTCGGTCCTCCGCCTACTTCTCTCTCCAGCATTTTGGAAGTTCATCGTGTGATTGAAGATCAAGGCCATCTTCATTTTATTCATACTCTCTATCTCCTTCACCACCATGTTGTGATTCGGATGCCAAAGTGGGGATTTTTCTAGATACCTGCATTGTGAGTGCATAATTATACTCTCAGAGATAGGCTCAATTGAAGACATAAAGATGGTTAGCCTGAATTTTGAAAACTGTCCATCTAAGACCTAAAATATCATTAACTTTATTTCTTTTTATTTTAAATATTTTGAATATATTTTAACTTTAGTAATCTGTGAAGAAAAAATATTCAAACTTAGCAATAAAATAAATGAAATAAACCAAAATCTATGATATTTTAGGTATTTGATTTATGGTTTTCAATTGTTCAAGACTCGTATCAATCATTTTATCTTTCAGGTCCTTCGGGCTCTGTATCGGCCACTTTATCTTTCAGATCCTAAGATTGATAATTAATTTATCCTTCAAGTTCTGGATCGATAAAGCTCCGTAAAAATGTGGCCATTTCTAGACTATTCCTCCTTTCAGTTCATTTTTAAGTAAGGAACCTAAATCTTAATAAGATCAAGGATCAAATTTGAACCACAATAGCTCACAAACAATCACGTAATGTATTCTAGCTATTCATAAGAGAGATAAATATTGTAAATCAACATCTTAAACTGATTTTGCTGGTTAACCCTAGCTGTACTTTTAATTGAAGGCAAATAGCAAAATGCTGAAAATTTTAACTTACATCTTTACTTTTTCATTTAGAGCTCCAATCTTCTCCACATGCGTATGGAAATCAACGGAAAACTCGAAGGTATCGCTCATATCGGGACTTCTCTTAAAATTGCTGATGGGCTTATTAGCCAACACCGAATTCGGATAGTATATCTTCTCATTGTCATACCTCAAGAAAATAGTAGTCAAGATATTCATTTCTTCAACAATCATCTGCAAATATTCCAAGGCACCATATATGCGTAAATAAATATATTCTGAAAATATCCATACAATATGGAGTTAATTGCATCTACCACCCTCAGGGTTTGGTCGAACGACCAATTAGCCCTTGATGTAACTAATCACCAGTTCAATTACCTGAACACCATCCACAACACAACGATCACCAACATCAAAAGGATGCACCACAAACACAAAAACAATGGCTTCAAAAACAGTCTTGCAAGTGTTCCCGAACATAAATACTGCCACAACAAGTTGGGACGAGAGAAAGACAATCACTTTGGTTGTTGCAATCCCGACTAACAGAAGCCATATGACCATTATCACAACTATTAGAATCCCGGTGACGAGCTTGTTCAATTGTCTCACAGCTGTTTTTGTGTCGTTTAAAGCATGGGATAGTGTTTTCCGGTCCTTATAAATCTTCACCTGCAATGTAAGGCTTCTCTTTTAAATAATACTCCGTAATAATATTGACAACAATTTATCTTGGTAAACAAAACATACCCAAATCCATCCATTTCATATGCAAAAAAACATGTTAACATTGACCAAGTTCACCAATCTCAAAGAGAATGAATTATGTGAGTATGAATCTACACAATAGACTACTTGAGCTGAAAGTATTAATTATAATCACTAACAAAAGCCAAATAAAGAAACTAAGCCAACTAATAGCCAATGAGAGATAGATGTGGGGAGGGGGGGGGGGGGGGCACATACCACCCACTCTGTCAAAGTCTTCATGTCAATTTCTCTGGTATCTGCCACATCTATCATTGGTAAAACCATATCAACCTCTTCTTTAATCAAGAATCTCCTTAAGTCGAACTCATCAATGTACCTTCACAAATGGTACCAATTGTGATTTCTTTTCAGCCCGGGATTAAGTTGTTATTTGTATAATATTGAAGTATAAAGTTTGACCCACAAAATAGAAAACATAAAAACTATTTCAGGCGAAAACAGGAAGTCATTTACCACAAACTTCAGAAAGTGACAGAAATAATTTTCCTCCAAGAGAATAATTTCAGATGTTAAACACAGGAAGACCTCTCACGGAAAATATTTGGTGAAATTCATACTAATAATCCGTACTTTTAGTGGTTCTACAATAATGATCTCTATTGAAAAAGTCTATACAAATAATCCAAACTCGTAAATGCGTCTACATAGATAGATTAAACCTTCATAGATAGATTATTATCCTTTAAGAAAATAATTATAGTAATGATATAAAAAACACTAAACTCAAATTTATGACAGTGGTGAATAAAGTCAATATTGTATTTTTATATATTAAATATCAATAAGATTAATCTAATCTGTCTATGTAGACGTGTTTATGAGTATGGATTATTTATATAGAAATCTTCAGTAGGGATTATTATTGTAGAACCGCTAAAAGTATGGATTATTGGTATGAATTTCGCCTACAAAATCCAGAAAATATTGTGCAAGGAAATTCCAGCAAATCTTTTTCCTTTCCAGGAAAGAAACTGTGTCTTAGGTAAAGCATGTGCACAAATCCTAGAAAATCTTCCTGATAAAGCATGTGTGGGCAGATCATATCTTACTTGGAACCAGGCTGTGCAACATTCCTGAAGATGTGATAAGCAGCGGCAATTGCTTCCTCCTCATTAGTGATCTCAATATCCCTTTGTTCAAACTCTCCTCCAAATGTGCGTTCATCTAACGAGCCAGAGATAGTGGACAGCCCCGTATTAGATATCACATCGACCAACATCTTCATAGTCCATGCAGACACCTTCTCTCGCTTCATCTGGTGAAGCTTATTAATATCGATTACCTCTCTCTCCTTCCTAATATTGTCCTTCCCGTCTTTCCCCTTCTTCACCCTGTGGAAACTGAGCTGACTCACATTGCTGTTTGTTCTCCCTAACATCTCTGCCGACTCCATAACCGGGTTACCCGATAGGGTCAACAAAATGTACTGATGAAAAAACGAGAGTTGGATTCTGTCAAAAAACGCATTCACGTGAAAAGATGATGCTAATATCTTAAGCAACAGAGTTTTCAGTAACCACAAACACGCCCCTATAAGCAACGAAACTAGAGTCCAAGTAATGTCATCCAAGACTCTGTTGGCCAAACGCGACCTCCGATTCCCGCTCGCGAAGAGTGATAACCACGTCACAAGGACTAAACTAATCCATAGGCAGACACGAACACTCTTCTTCAAACTATACACAAAGTACAACACCCTCTTCCGTAACAAGAAGTTGAGCTCAACCAATAAGGCAATGAAATGTATGAACCACTTTGTGACCAATAGCCCGTTCAATGTTACCATAAAAAGCGTAATCCACTTCCATACCTCCAAATCCCAAAGTTTCCAACGTCGGAGCTTATCAACCTTTACGCTAGCAACCAAACACCCTACAATGCAAAGTAATAATGACCATTCACTTAAAACTCTCACCTTCACTTTCCTAAGCCTCAAATTGTCCCTCACTTTCACTTTCTTATAAATCTCCTCGTGCTCATCATATCCTTCAAAACCACCCGGTGACGCCATTAGCGGTGTCTTGGGGGTAATGCTCACTGAGACGGCCCTTCTAGTCTCTCTCTGTGTATTACAAATGGTATCGGGGTCCAGTTTATAATTAGGTGAAGCACAGATAGATGCTTCACTTTGATCATCAAACATGTTTTGATCAATGGGTATCGACTGTTCACCAAATCTTGATTTCGGTTTTGAGTAAACTGATCTTGAGAGTGATTTTCGCCTAATGAGAGTGGTGGAAGTGGATGGTGGTTTTGGAGGCTTATTTGCAGTTGGGCTGAATGTGGCAATCTCAGGTGAATCAATTGATGCATGGGGTGAACCAGATGAAGGTTTAGTCTTAGGATGATCCTTCAAACCATCACCACCAGAGATCATAACAACCACCTGATCGTTTGGACCTTTACCGTTTGCATCCATCACAATCCAATGGCAACCAATACCTAACATCATCCCAATGAAATGAAATATTAAGTGCAAGGGTAAATGGTTTTTTTCCCACTCTGGATAGTCAGGGTGGAGGTGTCATCACTATCAATTACAGAAAATCAAAGAAGTTCAACAAGACAACAACATATAATGCCAGAGCATGAGTCTCAACCTTATACCTTAACAAATATGGATATGAATTTCATCTCTTATATGTGAGTAAATTGTAGATGTATGATACTTTATCAGTCATCACCAAGTAGTTAGGTACGGCACCAGGAAATTAATAGATTCGATTAATTGTCTTAAAAATGAGTAATACGATCATAACATGGAATTCCAAAGCGACAATGGGTTGAGATAAGTGTTAAAGACTGATGGTCGTTTCTCATTACCACATTGATGTTGCCAAATAAACATTCAAATCATGAAAAATTGAAGTTCATAATGTACGTTCAAGGGCAGAAACGGGTTCTATACAAATTGTAGGAAATGCAGGTGAAATCTAAAAGGGGAATAGATCAATCAGTAGAGTTCATGGAGCAGCCTAACGGTCTTTTAACTAGAGATTTGGTTGAACTTGAACCTACCTACTGCAAAAGAGAGGGAAAAAGAAGAAAGATATGAGAAAAGCCCCAACAGTCTGACTGCTATAGTGACTAGGCACAAAACTATGTATTTACATTCTAAATGATCTGTCACTTCTTTTGGAAACTCAGGGGAGCTTTCTAAAAAGTGACAAGGAGAATCCTAAATCTTGTCAAACTATACAGGATAGAAACTGTATTTGTTACTGAGCCTATGGTCAATCACGATCAACTAAAGATGTAGTACTTTATCCTGAAATTCAAGAAGCCGGTTGCTAATTACGCAGGAAAACAATATGGGCATTATGTAATCCTACAAACCCTGACAATTAATCAAAGGTGATAAAACCTATTGTTTGACTGTTGTTATGCTGTAAAAAAAACTGTTCAAAGAAGAGAACTATGGTACAAAATCATAATCTTTTTTATGGTGTCCATAAATGTTGGAGAAGATTCCAATACATACCTAAAGAAAATGGAAAAGACTGGTAGTGAATAACATGACCAACAAGCCATTGCACAGCTTTGGGGATATGATTATCTGTGCAACATTATGAAATAGGGATGAATTAATTGGGGATGAATGAATGAGAGGGAATAGGGGCGAGGTATAGGAGAAACTGGATGAGTTCTTATGAACCCGGATTGGGCCATTGGCTAAACAAGAATGGATTTTCTCCTTTTATATTCTTAATAGTGATGGGTCTGATCATTCCTCCATTTTACTTGCTCAGACCACCTTTAATAAGAATCTCAGAAGATCATCATTCAGGTTCTGAATTGCTAGAATTCTCGCAATCAGTTTATGAATCTTGTGAAGGAAGATTGGTCACAACCACTGATTCCAAACTCAAGATGGTTATATCGACTAGTGAAGAATTTGAGAATATCCTTTGAAAGAAATTGCTCAAAATAGGAGTAAAATGTGAACAAAGTAAAAAAAAAAAGTAGGACCAGGTATCTTTTATTCTCAAAATATTATTTATATAATCCTATATGAGTTGATGAGTCCTATTTTGGGAAGAAAAGAATGGCACTCCTGTTTTAGGAAATGTGCTATGCTTTACTTCTACTTAGGGAATCTTCTCTATCCTTGAAGAGATAATTTTTTTTAAGATGATGCAAAGAGGCTAGAGTAGATTTGCATGAACAATAAGGCCCCTCAACATAAGGAATCTCCACCAAGCCTATTCCACATTAAATTTCCATCCTGCAAATGAAGAAGAATTGTGGAAGCAGAAAGCTGGCTATGAAAGGAGCCCAGGTGGAAATAAAAATACTGCCTTCTTCCATGAATTGCTCAAAGGTTCCAGAGATAAAAATCAGATATTAGTGGAAACTTTACCAATGATGGGGGGTTCGTTTTGTTGGGATCCCTCCTTAATTGGAGAGGTTCTAGAAAATTCTAGAGTTTTCTAGAGAAGTATAGAATTTTCTAGAAAGTTCCGGAGAATCCTAGAGAAGTCTAGAACTCTCTAGAAGTTTGTGGAATAGTGTGGAATCCTCTAGAATGTTCTAGAGATGTGTGGAACCTTCCAGAAGCTTATGGAAGAGTATGGAAGGATATGGAATAGAGTGGAAGAGTATAGAGCCTCCTAGAGTGTGTGGAGCATTCTAGAGAATCAATCTCCACCCTTGGATAGAAATCAACCCCACCATTCATTGTGAAGGTGGAGTAGTATAAATAGGAGCAGAGGTCTCCATTCCTAACCATCCTAGCAAGAGAGAAGTCACTTCCTAGAGTGAGAAAGCTAGAGAGTTAGAGAGCCTCTTTGAGAGAGAAGAGAGTTAGCTTGGGAAGTTCCTATCCTCAAGCTTGAGTGACAATTTTGTAACATCCTTGTAAATTCTACTATTCTTTTGTATAGTGGAAGAATCTCCATATTGGAGAATTCAAATCGTGTGCTCCCATTGCTACCTAATTTCTTAAGTGCCTATCTTAACTTCATGAAGCGGGAAAGTCCGGAGTTTTTCCCAACACGTTTGGACTATTGACGAACAAATGATCCAGAAGAGTGGCATTGAGTTCTTCCAAACAATGTTGACACCATAGGAGGATCTCCACAAAAGTGACATATGTGAGAACCTTCCCCTGATCACTGCTGGAGTAAAGGCTAAAATACAGGATCAAATGCTGGACTGATGTTGACAGCCAGGAACTACCTTCACATTATCATGGAGTTGCAATATTTAGAGTGTATTCTTGTGATTAGATGTTGAACAAGATCAAAGGTAAATTGATAGAGCTTGGGAGGGTCAAAGTTAGAGATCATAATGGAATAATTCTTCTTGCCTGCTGTAAACAAATTCAGAAAGTGCAATATTACAATGGCTGAAGCTAATGACTTTCTGAAAGGGTTGCAATTTGCGAAGAAAGAGGCTTGAATAATATCATCCTGGAACCAGACTCTATAAATGCTAATGATTGGATTAGCTGCATTACTGCAAACAGAAAGAAGAGAAGGAAAGAAATTGGCTGGTGAAAAGAATCACTCAAAGAGGCAGGCGCCAAACTGACAACGGGAAAATATATGGATTTAAAAATTTCGACAAAGGTAACAGGCCCCCCCCCCCCCGCTCTTTGCTTTGATATATCCTATCATTGGAGCCTTGGAGTAGGGCTGAGCAAAACCCGATCCAACCCGAAAAACCCAATATTTTTTTCGGATATTATCCGAACCGAAATGGATATCCGATCCGAAAAACCCGAAACCGAAATCCGATTAATATTGGGCCTAGACCGGGTGGCGGGTAGGGTTTGTAAAATCCCAACCCGACCCGCCCGAATATCCGAAATATATGTTAGTGTGTACTTTGATTATGTTAAATTAATACTTGTGTTCAATTATTTGTGTAATTATTTGTGCAATTTGTATTAAATTATTTGTGTAAATTGAATGTGTAGTGCACTAGTGTGTACAATTTTTGTCAAAGTGACATTCCAACACTTTAATTATCCAATTATAATGTGTTTTAATATAACCGAAATATATTAAATTATGTAGTGTGTACTTTGAATATGTTAAACTAATACTTGTGTTTATTCAATTATTTGTGCAATTTGTGTTACATTATTTGTGTAATTTGGATGTTTAGTACATTGGTGTGTACAATTTTTGTCAAAGTGGCATTTAAACACTTTAATTATCCATTTTTTAATATAACCGAAATATCCGAAGCCCGACTCGATATCTGATAATATCCGACTTAAAAATATCTGAAATACCCGATTTGAAATATCAAAGGGTCGGGCCTAGTATTTAAATTAAAAAAAACGAACGGGTTTAGGGTTCGCAAACCCAACCCGCCCGAACTCGACCCGTGCACAGCCCTACCCTGGAGGGGTATACATGGATGGCCTTACGCCTTGGTTCATTAATTCTATGTCTCCCTCCTTTTTCTACTTGCTTTTATCTATCATTATTATGCCTTGATGATTCATGTCATAGATAAAAAAGAAATAATGGCATAGATATTTCTCCTAGAGTTGCGGTAGACAAAAAATTAAATTTACAACAATAGTGATATCTTTACAAAAATTTAAATTTGAAGTAATGAATAAAGGAAGTGGGGTATGAAAAGATAAAATGAACTCACAGTATTTGCTTTGACCGCTCAATAAAAGGACAATCGTACATTTGTACCTTTACCCATCCCCACATATGTACTATCTTCAAATCTCTCACAATTTTTTTTAATTTTAGGACAACAAAAAAGTTCAAAATTTGAATATCTAACCTAAAAAGACAAGGTGGCCACTTACACAAGAATTGAAACTTGTAAGGAAAATTTTACCACTAATTTTTCATCTCCTGTGTAAAGATTCAATCTTGTAAGGGGAGATGTTAGAGCCAGCTAATCTGATTTACACAAGATACAATCTTTTGGTGTTCTTCGAAGAAAATAGCACCAAAAGTGTATTGTTGAAAATATTCACATTAAAGTAAATACATAAGTCAACAGAATCTGAGCAGCAAAAATGGCATATCAAGAACAGAGACAAGAACCATAGACAATGCTAAACCTTAACAAAAATAACAAAAATAACTTTAAATTAATATTCACAAGTTAAAGCTAAAGGTCAGAGGTGGAAGAGAATAGCTACTATTAGATATTACAAAAATAAAAAATAAGAATGAAAAGATGGAATATAAATAAAAAAAGAAAGAAAGAATGTAAGTATGTAACCAAAAAAAGAAAGAAAGAGAGAACTTTGACAGTACCTGTTTGTTTGTGTAAGAGTTGATGAAGGTGTTTTCAGAGACAGAGATTAGAAAAATGAGCCTTGTTGTGAGCTTCGGAAAGAGGCGGTGAGGTGGCGCAGTTGTTTAAAGGAAGGCTTGAAAGGGGAAATGCAGGGAGAACTTGAAATAACCACGTCCTGCTAGACCTTTAACTTTTACCTCTTGTTTTCATATATTCTTTTACCTCTTGTTTTCATATATTCTTTTACTATTCCATTCACACAACAGTATATGCTTTTGGAAAAATAAATAAAATACCCTAGAGTTTGCATAAGTGTGATATCCTCACTCTAAATTTTTCTACATTATATAAAGGAAGAATTGTATTTTTTGTTCGTTAAAAGATTCAGGATCATTACATCAAGCAAAAGGAAAATAAAACTGACACCAATTAAAACTCCAACAACTACGACTGTAACCCTATGGTGAGACTTTGAGACGGTCACCCCTGAAAGAGCAACACGAATCGCTAATCATGTAGTGGGTTTGATACAGCCAAACTTGTTCTCATAGATCCAATCATACCCAATGACATAAAGAGAGGCAGAAAACTCAAACAAACTGTCAAAACCAAAAACAAAAATGGATACAAGAAAACAAATGACAAACAGATAAAAATTACTAGGAAAACGTTCACGAACTCTAACACCTCATACATCCCATAGTGGTGGTTCAGGAGGAGGTCGAAGCACCGGTACCATGCTAAATGATCCTCCATGACCTTTGGCTGCCAAAGACCATGCATCAATCTTCCGTCCCTGCAAAACCAAACTCATCCCTGCTCCGTACGACCAACGTAAACGGATAAGCGACGCCGATCTCCTGCAACGACGACCAGACATTTGTCAGACCAGACCAGACTTAAACAGATTAGACGATATTAGACCAGATCAGACCAGCAAATTTCGGTATAAAAGAATATATCCTAACAGTAACAATAACAATAACATCTCATATTTAATTCCAAGAGAGTTTGGGGCTGACCAACATGAATCCACATATGACATGAAAGCTAAAAAATAAGAGACCATTTGGTGATTCTATTTTTCGGCTTATATCCAAACCCCGCCCGCCCCGAAGCCTGGTAAAAGACGGTTTAACCGCACTAGGTGATGTTATGAAGGACATGAAGTATTAGACTGATTTGGGGGTAATAATCATCGATTATAGAACAAAATTGTGCTCAAGATGACAAAATCTCTTGAGACGTTTGTTTGCTTTCACGATTAGTTGAAGGCACGACGTAAAATTCAAGAAGTTTGCATCGCCCCCGACTGCTACTTCGTGGAAGAAACAACAATCGATGCTGGCGGAGATTCCAACTTTTACCAAATGTATTTAATGTTTGAGATTATTTTTCAAATATCAATTGTACTTCATATTTCAATAAATATACATTAAATTTTTTTGTAGCACTTGTGAATTAAATAAAAAAAATTAAATTTAGCTTGGCCCAATCCGGGCTTGACCCGAAGCCCGACTAGGTAGCCCAACCCAATCCCAATACATAACCGGGCCGGTACCGGGACTGATATTACTGGACCCAGAGCCCGCCCAGTCCCAGCTCGGAGCCCGGCCCAAACCCTGCCTAATCCACCACTAAGTTGAAATATTTTATAAGCTCCGATGCAAATTCATGTACTTTTTACCCCACCAGAGACAAATTTGTATGCCGAGTTGACACTTAACTTAGTCATGGACCCGGTCCGGTCCGACCGGCCCAGGAACCGGCCCGCTACTGTGCGGGACCGGACCGGCCCACTATTGTGCGGGACCGGACTGGCCCGGTTGACCAGTTACAGTACCGGGCCAGGGCCCAACCCGGCTTGCTAACCGGAGGCGGCTCCGGTACGTGTAAATTGTGAACCGGCCCGGCCGATTCGGGCCCAGTTCGGGCCTCATTTTTTGGGGAGGATTTGGGTTGGGTTTAGGTGGGCTAGGCTAGGTGATTCCGAGGGGTTTGAAGGGATGGGGGTAGGGGTTGAAATAAATAATACTCCCTCTGTCCCATTTTATAAGATGTCTTTACTATTCACTTGGTCAACACAAATCACTCTTAATCTCTTATTTTGTATATCAAAATTTTATGAAATTTGAATTCTTTTTTTTGCAGGTTTTGTAGTGGTTTTGATGTAATTTCTGAATATGTAATTCTTTTTTTCTAAAATTAATTTGAGTGCACACAGAGATCCGTTTGCTTTATCGTCAGTCAAACATCGTAAACCGAAAAGTATCTTACAATTTGAGACGGAGGGAGTAAAACACAAAAAAAACGGAACTGGCCCTTACCCAAAACCTTCACTCAAATTTTAACGGAGTGAAAAGGTAAAGTGTAGAACTAATAGAAGTACATAGCGTTAACAACATCTTTGTACTAGTAGTATATTTATGACCACGAATATAATTATTGCATTTATGATTTCACAATCAGGCAGAGCCTTTCAAGGCGAGTTAAAACATCACATAAAAGAAACCTCATCTATCCTTCTACTTGCGTGATTCTATCGAGCATAGCTTTCATGATTTTTGGTAGACAGCCTCTTAAGAAACTCATAGGTAGTGATCATAGTGGTTGCGGACATAGACATGGAAGCCCATCTGGGAGCTAAACCCCTGTAACATGCCCGGAACCCGTCTTTATGGACCAACTCCCTCACCGTCTCGACCACCGTAGGCTGCCGCCTCCACCGCCTCTCCGCAGCGGCTGCCCCTTCCCCGTCCAACACTTGCAACCTTGTCTTGATCGTGTCGAGCGGCATGGTCACCAAGGCGGAGATGCCACTAGCCAAGGTGGCGCTCATCCCTTGAATTGCCACTAGCGCCTTCCCATCCGCCGTGTAACCGCTCTCCTCCTTCTTGCAGCCATGGCAGCCGATCAATCCCCATAACCCTCTGTGAGCTACAGAGTATGAGGCCCACCATACCGCATTGGAAGGGGCGTATGTCAGGATTGAAATCCCGAAACCTCTGTACAATCCCCTCACTCCATAGCTACACACTATCTTTCTGAAGGCGTCTATTCCGCCACTGTAGCTCTTCAACCCAACTTGTCCTCCTTCAGTTACGAATCCTAACAGATGCAAAATAATGAAACAATTTATTTCAAACACCTCGGTTTGATAAATGCAAACAAAACCATCAACTTCTCTTAAATTTACCTCACGTGAAAGAGGGGAAATATGCCATTTTGTAAATGCTTCAACATGTCTAAATATGGCTAAAGTTTGATTGACATACTGATTTGACTTCATCAACTAAAAAAAAAGTTTACATTGAGTCGAAGGAAAGGAAAGGAATGAAATTCATTTTGGGATTACGCATTTCTGTCATTCTAGCCAAAAAAAAGTAGGCAAAATTTCTTTCTAATTCGGCCAATTCATCGAAACCATAACAATAGTTACCGTTTTATTACTATTTCATCTATAAATCGGTCAAAAGCCAAAACTGATATCACTAGATTTTTAAATTTTAATGCATGGCTCAATTTTTAATGTCAATGTGCATGGTAGTTAACAAAAACAAAAACTAGGTAGCACATCACCTTGAACCATTAGCCTCTGACTCACAACATCTATGGGAGTCCACACTAGCTGAGCTGCCATGGCCGCACTCAGACCGGCAGCCGCATTGGCTATGGCAGCCGCTGTGGCATCGGAGAACCCCAGCTGAACGGTGGCGTTTCCTACATTACTCTTGGTCATCTCTAACGCGCCCATGTAAAGTGCACGCGCCGGGATGGTTCCGGTGAGGGAAGTTCCAAATCCCCTGTAAAATCCCCGGAACCCTTCGTTCTTCAAGATCGAATTGGCCATCTTCAGGCAAGGGATTTGAGACGCTACCACCTGCTGCCGAGTTTTTAGCACCACCACCGGATAGAGCGTCGCCGATACGCCGGAGAATAACGCCGCCCCGAGGAAGAAGAACTTAGATTTATCAAGCATCTCCCAGTCTATGTCGGCCGGAAGATGGATTTCCGACGCGGAATCGTCCGAAGCTGTTCTCAAACTCATTTTCGCCACTTTTTTCAACAAATTACACTTCAAAACACACCCAATATATACATCACAGCGCCCAAATCGACACAGACCACAGGACAAGAAAAACCCTAAGCTTTCCGGGGAAAAACAAAATCCAGAATATCACAAACCAAGCAAAATAAAAACGACCCATTTCCATTCTATTGGAGTTGTAAAATGGGTCGAGCTTAATAACTTGTATAAAGGGCGCACATAGCTATAAACTGAAACGTATGTACATGTATGATTGATATGGCCTCTCGTCTTCAAGACATGTCACAAAACCTCACCGTGAGGAAACGGAGAACAAGAGGATGAACGAGTGAAAAGCGTGCGAGAAAAGAGGATATGATAATGACTTTGAGAGAGAAAACAAAGATGAAGCTTTTTTGCAGTGAGGAAACAGAGATGGCGGCGGAAGATGGATTTCCGAAGCGCTTATGCGGAGGGTTTCCTGTGGATCTGAGGGGAACGTACACGTGTCGGTTATCATGGATGGATAAATATGGATGTGATCCAACCGTGGATGTGCTGCATCTATCTATATTTATGTTTTCCTGTATTTCAGCTCTCATTGGTAGGAACTAGGAATAGGCCGAACAGCAGCATTCAGAGTATTTTTTTTTGGTTAGGACTAATCCCGAATTCTCTTGACGGATATAAATTGGTTTTCAGACTTCTCCTATATCTTCCGAGAGAATCACTGTTAGATTGCTCAAATATCATCACTTTTTCAAAGATAAATATAGTTTGCCAAGTGTATTTATCTTTGTATAAACGATTGATTTTCAAAGGGAACTATGACTCCGAATTGTTTCATCACACACAATTCACTTTTTCAAAGTCACCGATAATTTCCCTAACTAAAATGAAAATAAATTGTTTATGCACAGACAAAACACATTTAGCGAGTAATGGGCGTGTAAGTCGGCGTGTACGAGTATCATTCTCGTTGGAGAGATAGAAGACGTCTTTTACACTTAAAATGTTTTACTTGAACTAAAATTTGCTGGTATGATTGATTTATTTAAGTCTTGTTTGGTCTGATTTGAACTGAATTGGTTTAATAAATGTATGATCCATTTGTTTAAGATCTATTTAAAAATATACGCAGTATAAATTTAGGGAACTTAACAACCGCTTACGGCTTAGCAATGGAAAACTCGGGAAGTACTTCCAGTTTCCATATTTTCACGCTTAAAAATTCACTGAAGCTCCTGTTCAATCTGTATCCAGTTTGAGAAATGTCAACCATTTTCACACCAACCTCTTCTTCATAACCAGAATCCGTCAGAGCAAATCAAGATAGACCTTGCCCTTATTCAAACGAAAACATTGAATCGTATATAAATGGACAGAATATAAGTTTTGTCATAGAATAAAAATAGCCTCAGTGCTCAAACGAATCTCTTTTTCTTCTGCCTAGAACACCCACAATAACGATTCAAAAGAATTGTCATACCCAGATGTCTCGCCTTTGAGCACCAAAATCGATTCTCCCATGTTGGGGCGGGTACAAATGGAGGAGGGAAATGGGGAAGGTGACGATCCGCCGATTTCGGAATCGGGGCAATCGGATTGGTGGGCAAATTTCTACAGAGATATATTGGCGGGGGCGGTGATGGGAGGTGTGGTTCACACAATCGTGGCTCCCATAGAGAGGGCAAAGCTTCTGTTGCAGACACAGGAAAGTAACATGGCAATCTTGGCGGGGGGAACTCATAAAAAGTTTAAGGGTATGTTGGATTGTATAGTGAGGATTGTTAGGGAAGAAGGGTTTCTCTCTTTGTGGAGAGGGAACGGAAGCAGCGTTATCAGATACTATCCTTCTGTTGCTCTCAATTTCTCCCTAAAGGTACCTTCCCTGGCTTACACCCCCATTCCTTAACTAGTGTTTCTTTTAACCTTTTGTGGTCTTACAAAATTGTGGGTTTTTTTGTTGATAAAGCATATCAGGAAGGTTCTTTATGTGCAGTTTAATTGGTGTTGGTAAACATATGTCAAGTGGTTAATGCAAAAGTTACTCTTGATTGGAAGTGAGCAATTAGCTCATATTCCTTGATAAGCATAGATTTATAAATACAAGCTCATCAGACAAGATTCTTGATTTAGGCGGTAGTTAAGGAGGGTGTGTCTGGATCATGGGTGTGATTGGGAAAACGGGAAGATTTAATCAAGGGAATTATTTTCTTTGAAAATGACAAAAGGAAAAATAATAATTTATTGTCTTCGAAGCCATATTTTTATTTCGGGCCAGATTTTCTTTGCCTTTATGTTCTCTTGCCTATTATTCCCATGGTATTTTCCTATTTCAAGAAGCGTTAGTGTGATTCTTATTTGGCTGGAACGTTGCAGCCACAATGATGCATAGGAACTCCAGGTAGGTAGGAGTTTTCATGTTTTACAAACGTTTAAGAAACTCCATGGAAAACCTGTGACAAACTAGTAACTATTTTCCGGTGTCATGTTTTTCCTATTTCCAGTGCCTCCCTCATTGGACATTGCTTAGTTAATGATCAATGTGTCACAGTATTACTTTGCAGTTCAATCCTAAACTAAATGGCTTGGTGATTTGGGAGGTTTAGATCGCTTAGTTAGACTGAGGTTGGTAACTGCTAAGTTTATATACTTCTTGGCTGATTATGAAGAGGTCAATCTTGTAGTTTTCATGTAATGTGTTTCGTGTTAGTGCTTTTTGTGCTCCAATATGTCAAAACAGTGTGATCATGAGCAAATTTAGTTCTGTGCTGAAACCCTATTGCAATGGAAAATCAACTGGCTAGACAGACAAAAGGATTACTAATAATAAAAATGATAATAACAAAAGCAATTCTAATAATGCTCCATTGTCTCCAAATATTTTTCTTATTATTGTCAATTTGTTATTATTTTCCTTTAATTCTTAAGGAGTATTATAAACACCAAAAATCTCCACACATTCAATCAGCTCTTAATTTTATCTCATTAATAGTTAGTCTTACAGGCAGGTTTGGAAGCAAGTAAACAGTTTGTGTCTACCCATGTCTCATTCATTCCCCTTGTTGATAGTTTAATATGATGTTTCCTGATGCCACTTAATATGAAAGTGGTTCTTAGGATTGAGTTAATTCATTCCCCGCTGTTCTTTTTTTTTCTTTTCGCTAGTTATTTTCACAGGAAATTGGAGTAAAATGTCTTTGTACACAAATGCTGCGGGCAAAATAATATTCCCGGCTTCGAGGAACAGCACACCCTCTTAGTTCCTCTGGTGAAAATAACTTCATTAACTTCATCTTGAGATAATAGTTCAACAGTATTTAAACTGAGGATTTGGTTGCAAATTTACAATATGGAAGGGATTGTGTAATGATCTTCTGCATGAAACAAAGAAGTTGTTTTCTTGTAACGAGTCAATTGGTTTTGGCTCGAGCAAAAGCAATGTACTTTCTATATTCAGGCATGAAGATTGAAGGCTGTAAGACATTCCATAGAAGTGTTAAGAGTCCCACATCACATGCAGTAGAAAAGTTTCAGTCAAATCAACTCCGTTAGTTTTTCTGATGATAGGTAATTTGTTATTTCTTTCTTTCTGAGTTTCGAATATGCTGCTCATCATAGGGGTACAATACTGTAGATTACAAGAGTTAGCCTTGTTGTGTAAGTTCTGCCACAAAGTAAAGTCTGTGCGTGTATTTCTTTCATCTTGTCGTGTATTCTGAAAGCGCAAAATGCAGCATTTTGGACTTTCCTTCTCACTTATGCTCTAATATATTATGGAAATGTAATTTTCTGTACTCATCTTTGACTTAAACTTTCTCTAATTCTCTAGATACTTGTTACCACGGAAGTTTGAATTTTCCCGGCTACCAAAGTAGTTTGTCACTAATGTATCATACTATCATGTGATTATGACACTGATTTGTGTCCGCTATCTTAATAATCATGTGTGATTTCGAACTTTGATAATCGATGGCCAAAAGCTTATATTTTGCAGGACCTCTATAGGAATATCCTGCACAGCAACTACGACAAGGGACACTTCTTGGCAGGCCCATCTGCCAATTTCATCGCGGGGGCCGCGGCCGGATGTACAACGCTAGTAATCATCTACCCCCTAGATATTGCGCACACACGTCTTGCCGCTGACCTTGGGAGAACTGACATGCGCCAATTCCGAGGCATCTCCCACTTCTTAAGAACGATCCATAATAAAGACGGGATTCGCGGGGTCTACCGTGGCCTCCCTGCCTCTCTGCATGGGATGATCATCCACCGCGGCCTCTACTTTGGTGGTTTTGACACCTTAAAAGATATGATGATGATGTCATCATCCAAACCAGAAGTGGCGTTGTGGAAACGCTGGGTGGCGGCTCAGGGGGTCACGACATTAGCCGGGCTTTTGTCGTATCCACTCGATACAGTCCGTAGACGAATGATGATGCAGTCCGGATCGGGGGCGCCGCCCATGTACCGGAACACATTGGATTGCTGGAAGAAGATTTACAGGATGGAGGGACCCACTTCTTTCTATCGTGGAGCTCTTTCGAATGTATTCAGGAGTGCTGGAGCGGCCGCCGTGCTGGTTTTGTATGATGAGGTTAAGAAGTTCATGGATTGGACCGGTTTGTAGCAAAATATGTAATACGCAGTAGTTAATATATGAACTCACTGATTTTGAAAGGACACTGGTTTTTTTTCTTAGTTTAAGTTTTTAAAAAACATTTGCCATCCCCAATCACTATTAATTCCATTGCTCTCATGAAAGGGCGGCGGGGCATAAAAAATGGAAATAAAGAGGATTGCTGATTATCATTCATTCATTCCCCAAAAATGATACTCCGTATTTAACTCGCTCATACGATAGTATATTGATCTACTGGCTGAAAATAATGTTTTACTTTTGTTTTTGTATCCTGATTTACCAATCCAAACAACCCACAACATTGTTTGGAATTTGGATCAAGGAAAATTGTAGGTCTGTTTTACATTTGGGGGTCATTTGATAACACTGAAGTTGGTTGAATTGGTCGATTCTACTTAAATTTATGAAGTTCCGGTTATGTGGTTGACTTTGCTAATTATGAAAAAAATTGTATTTAAAATATATTTTATTGATGAAACAGAATAAATAAATTATAAGAACAAATACGTAGCTAAAATGGTCTTCTGTGATAACATCTGTCAATCAGTCACAAAAATTATTACAATCTTACTTATTTTGGTTATTGCACAACTAAGCGTGTGAAATCAAAAGTTACTTGTTTGACAAGAAAATGGTTGATTAGACTTATAACTCAAAAAAATAGGGTCACCAAACGGGTTCTTGAAAAATCAGGGGAGATGTGATTTTTTAAATCATGTATGTTTAGACTTTGTATTATAACTAAGTTTATGTTTCAATTAACATTGAAGTCTAATTATGGAAAGATAAACATATAAGGATTAAAAAAATCAAGTCTTGTATGTTATGAGTGTGATGTCTTGATATTTAACAGTTTTCTGTAATTGATGTGAATCCTAACGAGATTCACACATAGTAAAATTACATTTCCCGTCATCGTAATCCAAGATAGAGATATAAGTGATATCGTACTTATAAGCGTACACATAAATACTATATAAGTATTTAACTCTAGTAAATGTTGAGGTGAAATCATGATGTTTTGGTCATTGAGCCCTAGTGATGTCTTGATTTTTGATGGGATTTTCAGTCGTGAACCATTACGAGACGCACACGTAGTAAAATAGGATTTTCAGTTGTGAACCGTATCAAGACACACGTAGTAAAACTACAATTCCTACCATCTTAATCCAAGTGAGAGATATAATAGTGACATCGTACTTATAAGCTTTCACAAGAAATAAGTATTGACTCTAGTAAATTTTGAGGTGATGACGTGTTGGCCATTTTGTTGGCCTTTAAGAAAAATCAATACATGTATATTATTGCATACTTTATGATGGAGTATATTGTCATATACTTCGAGGATCCAAACAAGATGGTCCAATGCAGTAGCTCAAGTCATTAGCACTGTGAGTCGATGCTTTGCGCCAAGTCCGAGATCTCACCTTAAGATATCTCTTTGCTAGCGGGCACATTCCATCCCGGGTCGAGCTACTTCTCTGAGGCCGAGTCTGATGATTACCACTACAATATTCCGCACAGACGCTATCGGGCGAGGTTGAGCGGACTTGATCCGCCTCGGCTAGATTATTATTTCTACACTTAGCTGTCTCTCGGACGTTCCAGACATGTTCACATCCATGACTTACATCATTGTGGTCCACTTCCTCAAAGGATGGCACCATCGTGATATCACTGTGCAGTTTATGTCACCTTGCCATTTCCTCTTTAGCCATTTTGGATTTAAGGTCTAAGCATTGTATTTTGTCTATATACAACCACATTCTCCTTTGGGAAAGAGACATGAAATTCATTTTACTATTATGATGCCAAATTTAATAAGCATCTTTCACACTCTAGATTCGCTCTAGCTTCTCTCTAGATATTCATTGTCCCAGGTTCCATAACCCATCACTTTAGTTTCACACCCTTAACTTTCAGAAACCAAAGTTTTTCCTATGGATCGACCTGATATTTTATCTGTATTTACTTCTACAATATGTACTTAGACTTGCAAGTTCAGCCCGATCAGCAATAGTCGCTCCGCATGTAGAACTTACGCAAGCCTATATTTCATATAAAACAGAGAATATGTTCGAAGGGGTTGAACTATTCACATAAGCCTGGATTGTAAGGATAGAGCTAAACTTTTCAACTGGGGAGTTGCCAAATCCGTTCGAAAACGAAAAAAATGTCCACGTCGAGTATAATCACTTCTCTTATAAATAGGAGTTAAATCCATAGTGAAAAAGAACACTTGCTTTGAAAATATTGACTTATACTCTTGATTAGTTGCAAAATATTCTTATTTCTTAATATTCATTTGATGTTGTACAGTTGTATATGACCCCAACAATCACATAATTCTTTTAACTAGTTTTAGCTTACGTAAATTAGCTTAAACAATGTATAGTAATGAAACCGACAACTACACGCTAACTCGAGCCTTAGTTTGAAGGTGCTCATCCTCAAGTCAGCATGGTGGCCGGCGGGAAGAAATTGTGACCGAGAAGATACACAATGCAATTCATTACCCAAAACATTTTTGCTTCCTTCACTCAAGTAAATAGACCTTAGCCAAAACATTCTTACTTCAAATATCATTTCATCTAGCTATATCGGAATATTGTATTCCTCAACTTCTCACTCAAAATTGAAGGAATAAGGGAGTCATCATATTATCTTCCCCGACCAAACTAGAATGCATTCAATGCACTTAAATAGTCGGTCCTATGAAGACATTTGACTACCACTCGATGAACAATACCACGAACCCCATGGCAGCCATCTTTGCACAATAACGAAAAATGAAGGAAATGATCAATGGAATTTATGGAGTTCCAGCCCAGACATGTTACCCTGAGTCGCTTTTTAGAAATTCAATCACTGGCAAGGTGATGCCAAAGAAATTCATCATATTGTCTATGAAGCACTTTGATGTAACCCCAGATCCCAAAGAACATGTCGCATAGTACAAGCAAGGATGCTAGTTGTCTCCGTCAAGCTTGAACACAGAGAGGCGTGCATATGCCGAGGTTTTAGTGAAATGTTAATGGCACCTACCGTGACTTGGTTTGTGAACTTACTGAATGGGGGCTTCGGCTCATTTGGTAAACTCGTTAAGCTTTCATTTAGGAATTCGCCAGTAGAAGGATATTGAAAAGACTGGCCAGCAACCTCTATCAAGTCACACAAAGACATGGTGAACCCCTTAGGGATTGCTTTATTCAACAAAAAGAATGTATCAATCGCGAGATGTGACATCTCCACCGCAATTGAAGCATTTAGTAGAGGTAGTTTGGAGACTTGGAGACAGCAAATGCGCTTCGAACTCAAACGCGAGATGACCTTGATGTTCGATTCACTAATCGAGTCGAGCTTGAGCATAGTAGTATTTGGGTCGGTTCGAGCTCGAGCTTATTGAACACCCTGAAATTCTAGGTATAATTTATATATATGTCAAAGTTTATATGTAATTAGTATGATTTTATAAATTTTAATATGATTATAACAAATCGAGTACTTGTTGAATACTTCGGGCAAAAGCCTATTAATGAGAATCACCTAAAATATTAGGTTCAAGTAAATTTATTGAGTTACGGTTCAAACGTCGCACATCTTTTGAGCCGGACATGAGCCCTATTTTTTAAAGCTCGTCATGCTTCGAGTTCAAACTTGAACACCACTATTACCGAACCAATTCAAACTCAAGCTCTAGGTGATTGAGCTCATCTTGGTTCGTTATAGCCTAACTCGGAGTTGTACCATGAAATGATGGCATGTCCCTCTCGGTCCTTCGAAAATGTCCACGCAAAGATGTTAGCCTTCATCTATCTAGAGGAATACTTATGATCCGGGCACAAAAAATATGAATATGAAAGGTGCAGAGGAAGTCAAACTCTTCCAAAATGCAGGAGTACAGGCTTGGAAAACCATATTCAAGATTGAGGAATGAGTCGTTACTTCCATGACGAATTGGAGGAATGACTCGAATGTGCCTCCTATCATTAGTGTGTTGCTTCAGTGTTGGGGTTAGAGGCCTCATTAGAGAAGCCACGAGACAAGTAAGATGATCCAACAAGTCTAATAAGTTTACAGGACGAGGAGATCCCAATGAAAGGTGTGAGTTCCATGACGATGTCGGCCATACATTGGATGAGTATGTGGCTTTGAGAAAGAAGTTTTCCTGCATACTAAAGAATGGCTATCTTACAGAACGCATCCCCCGCACCCGCCGCACCCCGCCCATCGACGTCCACTCCATACAAGGTAAATTATTTTAGTAATGGTGGTTTAGATATTTGTGGACCAACCTATTTTATAGCAAAAAGGAATGCCATAAAAATTGTCAGGACAAGTCGTTTAACATTTGTAGGGTGGAGACCAAAAAAAGAAGATTGAAAGAAGCTTTCGATCTTGTTCAACGAGTCAAATAATATAGTCTCAATACAGACTCATAATGATGCATCAATGATATTGCGTCGGGAGGCCAACTCCATGGTCAGGCAGGTGTTGGTAGATAACCAACATCACTACTCTAAGCATGTTAAAAGAAATGGGAATAAGCAAAATCAAAATTAAAAAGACTGAGTGCACTCTGGTCAGATTCAATACGGAACCATGTTAAATGACTAACAGTGTCCACATGCAAATGTACGCCCAAGGCAATGAAGGCATTAACCTACAGGTGGAGGTTGACATAGTGCACCGATTGTGTGCTTATAATATGATCGTAGGCACCCTTTGGCTCCACCAAATGGGGGAATCCTATCCACCCTTCACCAGACTGTCGAATTCTCGACACCCAAAGGAGTACGGGAAATCAAAAGAGACGGAAAAGTAGCCAAACATGCTATCAAACACCCTTTAACAAACCAAACAAACAAGTCATATCAATTACTAAGCGTTCGAGAACAAGAAGATGAAGACGACAGAACCGCTGAAGAAATTGTCTTGAGGTCTAGATGATCATGAATGAATTGTCGAAATCAGCAACAATCTAATGGATCGTGCAAGAGACAAACTCATCGAATTCCTCAAAGTCAACATCGGTTTCTTTGTTGGAGCCATGAAGACTTGACAAGGATCGATCTGGAAGTGATAACTTGCATACTTGACGTCAATCCTGCCTTCAAGGTTGTTCGACAAAGGTGGAGGAAGTTTGCCTAGGAAAGAAACGAGATCATGCATGAAGAAATCCAACAACTCCTTAAAACGGGCCAGATTCGCGAAGTAAAATATCCAGAATGACTAGCTAATGTGGTCATCATTAGAAAAAAGGAAATTAAAGAAAGCAAACTGGTGAATATGTGTAGATTTCACTGACCTAAACAAATTGTGTCCGAAGGACTTTTCCTATGCCACACATCGATGTGTTGACATATGCAACTGCAGGACATAAACTTTTGTCATTAATGATTGCATTTAGTGGGTACAATCAAGTTCATTTGCATCCATACGATCAGGATAAGCTAACATTCGTCACAGGAATAAGCATTTATTGTTATATCGTGATGCTTTTTGGACTTTAAAATGTAGGACCACCTTACAAGAATTGGTGACCATGATGTTCCAAGACCAAATTGCGAAAACCATGGAAGTATCACGCCGGGCATGCATGTGAAGTCAAAATTGATGGTTCATCACCTCAAACACTTGACAAACTCCTTCTAGAGCTTAAGGAAGTACAACATGAAGTTGAATTCGTCAAAATGTACCTCTAGAGTCTCTTTAACGAATTTTTCGGGGTACATAGTGAGAGAACAAGGGATTAAATCCAGCCCAGAACAAATCAAGGCCATTCTTGACATCAAGTCACCAGGATCAGTCAACAACGTCCATAGATTGATGGTCGGGAAGAGTCCATGCCCTAAATAGATTCATTTCTAAGTCATTTGTCCAACGTCAATTGTTCTATGACGTCCTTAGAAAAAACAAAAGACTCAACTGGATATGAAAACATAAAGCGTTACAACAACTAAAAAATACATGAAGAGATTAACTTGTTTGCATGTGCAATCTTGAGTCTTGACTAGAGAAGATGTAGTACAAACGTTGATTTATTATGCAAGTAAATCTCTCTATGGTCCTTAGTCAAGGTACACACTACTTAAAAAGAGTATGAAGCCTTATTAGTGCTTCTATCAAGTTATATCCTTATTTTGAATCATGTGTTATTTGTGTACAGACTAACTATATCATGAGAGCAATCATGAGGAAACTTGAAATTTCAGGAAGAATGACCAAATGGTCAATCCAACTTGGGCCATACAAAATAAGACACAAGCTAAGGAGCACTCTGAAATTGCAAGCATTAGCGGACTTTGTGGCTGATTTCAAGACAAATTTTCAAACAGAAGCTCAAAGCGAAATATGTCACCTCATCGATGGAATGCCGAAGAAAATATGGGCGCTACATACGAAGGAACATCCAATGCACGAGATGTGGATCTTGAAGTTCTAAAATTGGCACAAAAGGACAATATTGCACAAGCAATTCGTTGCGATTTCAAAATGACAAACATCAAAGCAGAGTACATAGCGTGACAGCGCTCATCATAGGTCTTACAATTGCCAAATATCTAGGGTGAAATTGCTTCAGGTAATTAGTACTACATTCGTCTCATTTTATGCGTCTCATTTTATTTTGACACAATTTTTAATGAAGTGGTTGAAAAAGTAAAAGTTATGATTGGGATTTGAATAAAATAAAATGAACCACATATTTTTTATAAAAAGAGAAATGTGACACTTATTTTGGAACAACCCAAAAAGAAAAATAAGACATGTAAAATGGGACAGAAGGAGGAATTCACTTATAATCGTAAATCAAACTAACGGTGTATTTATCCAAAAATAGCGACTTCTGTGGAGAAGAAGACGTAGTTCTGTGGGGGCTATGAATAACCTATGATAGGATTGTTTTTGTTTTACATATGACCAAATTCATCGGTGCAAAAAGGAGGTATCAAGAATTGGACGGCTGAGATCACGTGTTTGAGCGGGAAAATGAAATTTCACTCATCTGTAAGATTTTTATGTACCACGTATAAGATTATCAATGCTAACTTAAAGTCTTAAGCTATCCTTTTATTGGATTTTTAGAAAACACAGCTCCTGAAACTCTAGCGTCCACAACACCACACTGTCAAATTACTGAAAAATGAGCAAAATTGTTTGACAGTTACTTTTCATTCGAATTGACATTTCAGTAGCGACACATCAAAATGATGTTTGTACCCACTCTTATACCCACTTTTGTACCCATCTATGTTTGTGAAGTGTTTTTTTTTCTATGAACCAGATATTTTGCACAAACAAAATATTGTCCGTGAATCGGGTTCACAGACAAAAAAAACACTTCACAAACATGGTAGGTATAAGGTGGATATAAGAGTGGGTACATCAAGCATTGTTAGGGACACATTTTCCAATTTTCTGCTCCTCTATTTTGTACTTCAATTTAGTCTTTATTGTGTGAAAGTGTTCATGGGATTGTGATTACTCAAATACGAAGTACAAAAAAAAGCGTTTGTTGAATTTGTCAATAATAAAATTAAGAAAAAGCATTTTGGTTACATGTAGACATATTTATGGGTATTAATATGTACACATATACTCCGTACTTTTAGCTACATATATATTTTTATATATACTGTATGGAGTGCTGTGAGTAGTGGTGGACCCGGTTCGGGCCGCCCGGCCCGGGACCGGACCGGCCCGTTACTGTACGGGCCCGGAACCGGCCCGGTTCTCAGGTCCGGGTCCGGTTCGGGCACCGAACCGGTGGGGGGTGGCGGGTCCGGGCTCGGGTGTTGGTTTTGGTGGCCCGGCCCGGCCGGGTCGGGCCCGGGCCTAACGGTCCTATTTTTTTAAAAAAAAAATCTTTTAATTTTAAAAACCCTTTTTGGCTCAACAGCCACTTCCCAAACGGCTATATAGCCGTTGGGTGGGTACCAGGGGGGTCCGGGGCCTTTGGGGGTGGGGTGGGGGGTGGGGGGTGGGGGTTAAAAAAAACTATAAATACTCCTAATTTTAAACATTTTTTCACACCTCTTCTCCAACTCTCCCTAAATCCTACTCTCTACTCATCTCCAATTCTCCATATTCATCTTCTCAAATTCTCTTATTCTCCATTATATTTTACTAGGTTTCAAGCCCGTGCGATGCACGGGCAGTACATAATTTAGCTAATTTTAAATTTGTTTGTTTCGAAATTATATATAATGTGATGCAAAAGCAAAATAAACTCAATCTAAATATAGAGTTCGCTTGATAATAGTAAAATTAGCGGAATCAGCTCATTTTACTGAAATTGATTAAATTCAGGTAGAATGGGCTGAATAGGCAGAATCTCTCGAATCACGAAAAAAATTAAAAAAAATTTCACTTGTAAAATAAAGAACCCATTATATGGAAAATATTCAAAATGTTTTTTTACATAAGCATCTCAACTAAACATAATTGTGGTGAACCCAATTTTATAAAATTCACAGAGAAGCTTCTTAATTAATCTCATGTCTTCTAAATTACTCCGAAATTGAGGTGCATAATATATGAAGATGTAGAAAAACACGAAGTATTAACATAGTTTCAAATCAGTAGCTTAAAATTTTAATTATGATCTCAACATTGAGTTTAGAAGAATAAAGTATAACATTTTAGGAAACATGACACTTTAACACCATTTTTTATATATAAATAATTTTGATTACAAAATAAATAGCAATTTGGCTGATTTATCTATTTGTTTAAGGAACTGATTTATCTGTTAAGTGAGCAAAACAAAGATACTTTATTTCTTCAATAAAATGTAATAAAAATAAGAAGTATAAAAATAATCAAAAAAATATATACGTGGTTATAAAAAGTACTCCATATAAAACGTAGTCTCATTAATTATTGTGATTTCATGTAACCAATTTCATAATTGATAAGTACGTATTAGGTTTTGAAAAAGTTTCCAATTAAGGTGGATTTTTATCATAAAGTGTTTTGTTTCCATATCAATATGCAATAAAAAATAGAATCTAATAAAATAAATTAAAGATATGGAATATTAAAAACTTAAATGATGGATGACATGGCGTGATTATGTGGCTCTTTGTATGCTCTTAAAAAGTTCCTCTTTTATGTATATATATTGATTTTACTATTTAATATTATACAATTATTATATCTACTTATATATTAATTATCTACTTATAAATACATATACTACTAGATTCTTTACCCGTGCGTTGCACGGGAGGATTAATTTATATTTTTAACTATATATGTCATTAGATGACGGTGGAAACCTAATAAATAGTTCGAGCAACTTAGGGGTGGACCGGTTCGCGGTTCTGTTTTGTTGGGCCCGAGCCCGAACCGGTAGCCACTGGTTCCGGGTCCGGTTCCGGGCCGGGCCACCCGGTTTGTAATTTTTTTTTGGCTTCTCCTATTTAACCCCCAACTCACCCCCCTCACTCTCAAACCACCCCAAACCACCTCAAATGGCCCAAAATACCCAGCCCAACCCAAAACTTAAAAAAAAATTCAGAAAAAAAATTAAATTAAATTTGGCCCGGACCGGGCCCGAACCGGCCGGGCTGGATCACCAAATGGAGGGCCCGATCCCGGAACCGAAACCCACCGGGCCGGATGGCCCGAACCGGGCACTAACCGGTTCACCGGGCCAGTCCAGTTCCAGGCCGGTTGGCCCGGCCCGAGTCCATCCCTAGAGCAACTCGGTTTAAATCTTTTGAAAATTTGTTATAAATTCTTGAGAGCACATGGTTGTTTTGGTGAAATTGGATTCACCTTCAACTAATAATAAAAATCATTTGATATGTGACTTATAAGCCAAAAATGGAAATTGTCATGCGTAACAATGAAAAATTAATTACAACATTAATATGAAATTTTATACATAATTAAACAACACATTAATTGTTTGACCGTTACTCTTCCTGACTGGCAGGTCAGCCTGGCTAGTTGGCCTGACACTTGACCTCCCTCTCTGTCAGGCTAGCAAGCAGGCTCTCAGCTGGGATGGTTGGCAACCTCCTGGTTAGGCTGAAGGCACACTCCTGATTGGGCTGGAAGGCATGCTCACTGTTGGGTTGGAAGGCTCCTGCTGGGCCGGGAGGCAGGCTTCCCGATGGGTCAAGAGGCAGGCTCCTTGTTGGGCCGGGGGAAGGCTCCCTGATGGGCCGGGAGGCAGGCTCCCTGATGGGTCGGGAGGCAGGCTCTCTGCTGGGCCGGGAGGCAGGCTCCCCCGCTGGGCCGGGAGGCAGGCTCCCCATTGGACGGGAAGGAAGGCCTCTCGTTGGGCTGACACACTGGTAGGCTGTCTTGGACTTCCACTCTGTTGGACCTCCTTTCTTTGATGGGCTTGATCTACGGGGTCAACTTGAGATCTTGGTTCCTGGACCCACTGGGGGAGCTGACCTGGTTAGATAATGGTCTTGGGTTGTGGGCCTAGACTCACAGGTCCAAGTTTGAGCCTGGGCCGATTAGGCACTTGGCCTAATCCCATAAATTCATCATTAACTTATGTTCAATTTCTATTCTTAAGTTAGTAAGTTACCATAATACTACATTCATAATAACTTTAATACGTCATTCTTTTTGTAAATAAATTTTAATTCAGTAATATTTTTAATAATGTCTTGTCTACTCAAGTGAATAAAAAGTGAAAATTTCAAATATCTCTGAGTTAAAATCTCATCAATTATAAATATTATTATTACTATTATAACTATTATAAATATATTATTTTTATTGCAAAGTAGATCGGACCGTGCATTGTTTTAGACAATAATGGAGAGTGTTATTTTAACGTCCAAAAGTGAGTATTTTTTTACCGCAAATTACAAAGTAAGATCATAACACCGTGCACTCGTTATACTGATCTCAGGATGTTTTTACTTGGACTGTAATTTGCTGGTCTGGTCTGGTCTGATCTGGTCTGGTCTGAACTGGTCTGGTCTGGTCTGGTAAGGTCTGGTTTCTTTGTATTTTTATAACTATCCAAGTCTGGTCTGGTCTGAACTGGTCTGGTCTAGACTGGTCTGGTCTGGTCTGGTCTGGTCTGGGGCAAATTACAGTCCAAGTAAAAACATCCTCACTATTAAGTATTTGCACTTTCTCTTTTTCTTCCTTGTAGTCTATCATTTTTCTTTTCATTGACTTCGTCTTCTTCATTTATTTTTTCTTCAATACCTTTCTTCTTCTCCATCAAAATACAAAATTTAATTGCAATTTTACTTTTCTTTATCTTGAACATAAATTGCAACTCAGTTTGTTTTTTATTCTTTGTCAATTCATAAAAAAATATTAATCTAAATAAAATAAGTATATTTCACTTCATATTCATACACTATTTTTTGTAATATTTTTTATATTCTTACACGTACTTTTGTGTGATATACTTTGTCCTATTCATACATTTTTTTCTATAATCTATAAAACAAATACATGTTTTTATTTTGTACACAATTAATCAATATATTACGTTGTGTTTATTTTGTATACTTTTTTTTAAATCTTCAACATAAATTACAACTCAATCTATTTAGAGTGTTTTAATTGCGATGTACAGAGTTAATCAATTTACACAATTTCATGTTTTTACCAATTTTCAATAGGGTATATCTCCATGTTATAATAACACTCACTATTCCATCAACTTTTTTTTATAATCTCACTATTTCCATCATATAATATTATTACGTTTTACTCTTTTTATTAACATCATATATGGTAACTTTTAATTTAACTTGTAATAACATGCATCGTAGTGTAATAACATCACAATACATTTATGTTCAGTAATACGTTATTATAGTCTCCATATAAGTCTTACATACATGGTAGACTTGCAATAACTTTTAATTAGCAATACATTAATGTTTAGATAGTTTCCATAAATAGCTCTACATTTGGGCGGGATATTGCAACAAAAAAGTATTCTCACCTTGTTCCTTTATATTATTATAGATATTACTTATATTTCTTATCTACTTAATCTCTACTTATATCTCTTAATACATACATACATACTACATCTACTTAATATATACTTTATACAATAAAGTATTAAATATACTTTATAAACTATTACTATATACTTAATACATAATAATATCTACTTCTCTACTTATATTTTATATATACTTATTTTCTTATTTTCCAATCTCCAATTCTCCATTATACTCTAATATTTAATTCTTATACAATTATTATATCCACTTAATACATACATTCTACATCTACTTAATATATAGTTTATATATTAAAATATAAAATATAAGTGTATTACTCATCTTATAGTAGTATACTTATATATTATATACTATAAACATTATATTATATAATCCGTATTACTTACTATAACTAGTATTATACTATTTAATTAGTTAATTAGCATTATTGTTACATTTTTCATTATACTAGTTAATTAGTTTATTAGCATTCTTGTTACATTTGTCATTATACTAGTTAATTAGTTAATTAGCATTCTTGTTACATTTTTCATTATACTAGTTAATTAGTTCATTACCATTATTGTTACATTTTTCATTATACTAGTTAATTAGTTAATTAGCATTCTTGTAAAATTTTTCATTATACTAGTTAATTAGTTCATTACCATTATTGTTACATTTTTCATTATACTAATTAATTAGTTAATTAGCATTCTTGTTACATTTTCATTATACTAGTTAATTAGTTCATTACCATTATTGTTACATTTTTCATTATACTAGTTAATTAGTTTATTAGCATTCTTGTTACATTTGTCATATATTATAGAAGTACTAGTTAATTAGTTAATTAGCATTGTTGTTACATTTTTCATTATACTAGTTATTTACTTCATTAGTATTCTCATTAATTGTTAAAACAACTCTACTTCAAAAAACTAGTTAATTGTCATTATAGTTAAAGTCACATTTTCTTATTTTCAATTTATATTTGTAGGAAGAAATAGTAGTTCAATCATTTAATTAAAGTACTTAACATTTTATTTAAGTAGTTTTTACTAAATTAAAGTACTTCAAAAGTTGCTATAATTTTAATTTTAAAGTCACACATTAATTCTACTTTGCACTAAATTAGTTTGAAGTATTAATTAAAATAGTTTTAATTAGTTGCATTAGTTTTGTATCCACTATTATATGTGTTGTCAATTAATATTTGTTACATTTTTAAGATGGAAGGTGGTAGATATTCGGTTGATTTGGGTAACCTCCAACGCAATCGAAGGAACGAGATTGGGAGGAAGAAATCCCGCAAAGGTAAAGAACTTGCCGGTTCTTCATCTCAAAGCCGAGAT
Source organism: Cuscuta epithymum (assembly GCA_945859915.1). Lineage (NCBI taxonomy): Eukaryota > Viridiplantae > Streptophyta > Magnoliopsida > Solanales > Convolvulaceae > Cuscuta > Cuscuta epithymum. The sequence goes on from CAMAPF010000943.1 coordinate 108,137, forward strand.
GATTTTGAAACGGGTTACCAAAGGCGAGATGGAGATGCGATGTCCAAAGAACAACTCCAATAAGAATTGGCCTGACATAATAACCGCTTTCTACAACAACAACAAATGCCGAACACCATTGACGAAGAGGGGCTTGAGGATGAAGATGCGGAGGAATTGGAACCGGAGACGGCCGAGGAGGAGGAGGGTGCCGGTAGCCACGACGCCGACCAGCCTGCCTCATCCCAAACCGCCACCGGTAATAAAAAAAAGTAAGTCTGAACTAATGCAAAATAATTTTGATAAATGGAAGGACCCACAAACCGGCTATTGGCACGCAACTTGCAAGTGGTGCAACAACAATTATAGTTTGGGAACCTCCGGCGGATACGGATCCGCCGCAAGGCATCTTAAGGAAAAGCACCCCGTGGAGTATGCAAAATTAGGTGGCGGAACGGGGAAGCAAACTCAAATATCGAGGTTTGCGAATTCTCAACCTTTTGGTAATTTCTCCTACAATGATGCACAAAATTTGACTGGTATGACTAACTTAATTTGTGAAGAAAATTTGCCTTATTTGTTTTCTGAAAGTCTTGCTTTAAGAGATTATGCACAAGGTAGTTTAAATCCTCAATTTAGAAATTATAGTCGCAAAACTGTTAAGAAAGAAATAATAAGGCTTTATAATGCGGAAAAGGCAAGGTTACAAAAATTTTTTGCAAACTTTGATGGGCGTGTTACTATTTGTTCTGACGTATGGGAGGATGATTTTCATCATTTATATTATTTGGGTCTGACTGCACATTATATTGATGAGGATTGGAATATGCATAAACGTGTTCTTGCTTTTCGTGAATTTAATGATCGTCACACCGCTGAACATATTTATATTTTGATTGAGCGTATTTTAATTGAGTATAATTTGATTGATAAGGTGTTTGCTATTGGTTTTGATAATGCTACTAATAATACTGCTGCTATACCTAGATTGCGTGAGTTGTGTGGTGCCAATACTTTGATGGGTAGATTTTTTCATCAACGCTGTACATGCCATGTTATAAATTTATGTGTGCAAGACGGTTTAAAAGCGTTAGGAGATTCCATGGAAGTAATCAAGGGGGGATTAGACGTATTTGGGGTAATGGTCAACTTAGATTAAAATGGCAAACTTATTTGACTGAAAGAGGTGTGAGATATGTTGCTTTTCCTAAAGATTTGAGTATTCGTTGGAATAGTACTTATAAATTACTTAAAGTTGTTCTTAGATATAAAGAACATTTTCCTGCTTTTTTAAAAGAACATGATAACTATATTATAAACGCGGCTGAGATCGACATTTGCGAAAAAATTTGTAATGTTTTGATATTTTTTTAATGCTACTGAAACTTTTAGTCATGTTTATAAACCTACCGCAAACCAATTTATTCGTGAAGCTGTTAATCTCGCCGGTGCTTTTAAAGAATTTGAGAATGCCGTTTTCGTTCATTATTTTTGTGATTATATGAAGGAAAAGTTTTTAAAATATTATGCGCATATTCCCCATATTTATGGTATTGCATTTATTCTCGATCCTCGTTATAGACTTGCTAATTTGGAAGATTGTTTCAACTTCTATTATCTTGCGTTTTTTGGTGAATTTCCAATGTCTGACGATAACCCCATAGATCCGAAAACGGAATACAACGAGGTTAGTGTTTTATTTTATGCCTTATTTAATGAGTTTCGTGCACAATATAGCAACGCTCCCCCTCCCCCGTCACGAACATCTTCATCTAAAAGAAAATCGATTTTTAAATCTGCATTTGGCAATTTTATGAAAAAAAACAAAAACAACTCACGTCACTAAACAAAGTGCATTGAATGAGATTACTTTGTATTTAACATATGAAGTTGATTTTGAAGAAAAAGATGACTTTGACGTTCTAAACTGGTGGAAGTCAAAAGAAAGAACGTTCCCGATTTTAGCACGGATGGCTAAGCAAGTACTATCAATGCCGATTTCAACAGTTGCTGTGGAACAAGAATTTAGTTCGGCCGGCAACGTCCTAACAACATCTAGATCGAGATTGAGCGCGGAGTCTCTTGAGACGCTTATATGCTACCACGATTGGTTGAAGGACGCACGTAGAACTCAAGAAATGAGCATCACCCCCTCCCAAGATTTTATGGATGACTCAACAACTGATGGTGGCTCTACCTATGCCGGAGATTCCGATTGATTAGTATTTTAGAATTTATTATAAAATGTATTTTGTAGCACTTGTCAAATTTATTTATACTTGTACTTCATATTTCAAAATTGTAAACTTGTATTTCATATTTCAAAATTGTAAACTTGTAGTTGTACTTCAAATTAATTTGTAAACTTGTACTTCATATTTCAAATAAATATGCGTTCACTTTTTCATATGTAGCACTTCTCAAATTAATTAATTGGTTACAAACTAACGACTTAAAATTATTTTTCTAAAATATAAAGCCGATTTTTAAATTAAAAATACATTTACAATATGTAATTTATTTAAATACTTATACACCTATTTTGTAACATTTGTAAATTATAAATCAAACCACTTTTCTAAGCACAAATAGTTTTACTTAATTCATTAAATTAATTAATTTATTTTACAATATGTATAACTTTAAAAAAAATTAATTTTTTTTTTGAAATAAAGCCTCCCAAACGGCTATATAGCCGTTGGGGCTTTGGGTGGGGGGGCAGGGGGGTCCCGGGGTGGTGGTGTGGAGAGTGGGGGTTCAAAAACATCTATAAATATATCTATTTTCTAACATTTTTCTACACCTCTTCTCCAACTCTTGTCCAACTCTTCTCCATATTCATCTTCTCTTATTATCCTACATTCCTACAATCATACTTATACATATACCACTTTAAATATGGAAAGTACATCTTTCCTTATGCAAAATAATTTTGACAAGTGGAAGGACCCAAAGACCGTACTGTGGTGGGCAACTTGCAAGTGGTGCAAGAAAAAGTGTTGCTTGGGGAGTTCACATGGATACGGGATGCCAATAAAACATATGAAGCCCTGTGACAAAGGGAAAACAACAACCAACGGTGGCAGAAATCCCAATTGATATTCATTAGAAAATGTATTTCGTATTGTTGTTTTTTCTCAATTCTCAAATGTAGTTCCTATTTCAAATAAATGCACTTGAACTTTGTTTTTAATAGGAATTTGTATAATATATAATTAATTTAAAAAAAAATACTAGCCCGGCCCGGCGGGTGGCCCGAACCGGAACCGGCCATTGCCCGGGCCGGTCCCGGGCCTACCTTTACCAGACCCGAGGCCCGACCGGGCCTTGACCCGGCCCGGGCCCGGATCCATCACTAGCTGTGAGTCTAGGATTGTAGTTATACTTAACGTACTCAGGTTTCAGGAGAACGTCGTCAAAGCATGAAAATACGAAGAAAAGGCCATGAAAATACGGAGAAAAGGCCAACGCGGGAAGAAAAGCTTTTTGGATGGCATTCATTTGGCAAGGTTATGCTAGAATTTATAGGGATGATGATGTTGTTTCAAGTACTATATCATTTATTTGTATAATGACATGGGTAATTGGAGCATAGAACATGGTTCTGCATAGAGTAGTAACTCACAGCTCAATAAATAGGTCAGCTTGTCCGGAAAATAAAGGAATGCCTTGGTGGAATCAATCTTAGAACCTATATATAATGATATATACAAATATACAATACACACACGCATAAGAAGATGGAGGGCAAATGGCATAGCACAATCATATTGGTTTGATGCAAGTGAAGAAAATGGTCGGTTGGGGGCACAGGAAGGAAAGAAGTTCATATGTTCTTGTTGTTTGTATCTATAAATGCATATATACACACACACATATATAGAGTTAGAGTCCCATTCTTGTCCAGCCGGCCTGACGGGAACTGCCGTCCAGCCAAGGGCATTTCGGGCACTTCCTGATCGAATTTTTTGATAAAATTTTTTGAGCATGTTCTTCATCAAGTCTAGTTTATCCATACCAAATTTCAGCTCAAAATTCGATCGGGAAGGCATTCAAATAATTTTTTGAAGTTGACTGCGTCAAAATATACATATAAAAACGAAAAACGCAGTCAACTTCAAAAAATGATTTGAATGTCTTCCCGATCGAATTTTGAGCTAGAATTTGGTATGGATAAACTAGACTTGCTGAAGAACATGCTCAAAAAAATTCATCAAAAAATTCGATTGGGAAGTGCCCGAAATGGCCTCGGCCGGACGGCGGTTCCCGTCAGGCCGGCTGGACATGAAGTTTTCTCTCTCTATATATGTATATGTATCTAAGGCACAGATTTTTCTTTACGATGGCGAGGGGGGATGCGAAGCCAGGCCTTCATGACATCATAGGCGGTGAAGCCAATTGCCACAGATGGAACGATCTTGATATAATTAATGCTGAGACCAGCAAACAACTGTCTCCAGCCCTGCTCACGAACAATGACCCGAAACCCCTCCCTTGTGCTGCCATATTTACCTCCCTTCCCTTGTTCCACCTAATGATAGATATAAATAATTCAATACACATCATTTAAATTCTAAGATTATCTATTTCATGAGAAATGTTGCAGAGATATCTCACCCTCAATCTGCAACATTTTCTTAAAGGAACTTAGTAGCTTGTGGTAAAACTGGTTTCATGGTTTGTTTTAAGTACTTGATAATGTTAGCTTGTATTGCAAATAATAAGCCACAACCCACCCCAAACGTGACCTAAATAAGTCAAATGCTCTGCAAATTGCACTCTTCCATATATTCTGCTCTTAAGCAAAAAAAGGTCCATCTAAGACACCATACATTTGTAGGGTTTAAGAAAATTAAAATCTGTTATCTGCAGATTCAAATTATCGTTATAATAAATTAATTAAAATATGCCTATGGATTAGCAATCATATATCTTTTTTTAGTTTCCTCTGGGTTAAGGCAAATATTAATGCATTACCATGTTAAGCTCATTAGGCAAGGCCAAAAATAATGGTTAAAATGGCAAAATCTCCTGAACAATCGAAGAAGAATATTTGAACTAAATTTCTTAATTTCTTAATTTCTTAATTAAAAATAAACGAAAAAGTGTAAAAGGGGAGACAGAAGTGACACTTTCTTTAATTCTAACCATTTTAACCTCACAAAAAGTAACTCAAGCCCTACTTATTCATTATTTGGATGATACCCACAAAAAGTTATACCTAATGCGCTCCAAGTGTGACACAACTGGACATGTAAGTTTATAAAGAAGGTACATAGGGTACCTGCATCTGCCGCCTAATGACATCCAAAGGATAAGTGAAAGTCTGACCAAAGAGACCAGCAAGAGCTCCACAAGAAAGACGCATCATAATGGATTTCTCATACTCTTCTGGCACCCGACTCTTAAGCTCCTCATAAATGTAAAACTTCAATCCAGCATATGGAAGAATCCCGAACAGCGTGGGGCCTGTCTCACCATAATAAATGATCAGCTTTAAAAGATTGACAACTGACCAAAACAAAGCAAAATGCTCTTCTTACACAGTTACACTTCTTGCACCTAACAATTCATATCATCTAATCACCTGAGTTGAAATATGTGATCAAATGTAAAAACGGTAGTGATTTGATTGGCTGCAAGTGCAGAATAAGAAAGTGGATTTTATCTATTGCTTAGTTGAGAGGGGGAAAAGAGAGAAAATAAATGAACAGAAATATACATTTTTGTCCTCTAATTTTTTGGTTAAATAAGCGAATACAGATAACATGTTTGCTGTGCTTGAATAAAAGAAGCTGATTTCCATTTATTCTGATTATGATGCATTAAAAAAGTCTTACCTAAGTTAACTATGTGAGGCATAGTTAAACCAACAACTGAATTAGGAGCCTAGAACTGATGATGTCCATATCTCTCTAAATTTTTGGTTAAATTTGTATTGAAATGTGAGAGCGTGAATAGAATTGCAAAAGCTACAATTATTAGGCGAATGGGAAGTTCTCAAATCTTATCTCTTTCTCTTCTCAACATTTTTTAACTTTCCATTCTTTTTCCACCCGCACTGAACAAAGACTAGGCATTTGGGAGGGTTAGGCAGAGTATATGTGGATTTTCAGAACAGGAGGTTGAAAAACACAATTAGAACTTGAAAAAACAGATACATTCCAGAAAAACATTTTACCTACACCACGGTAGAGTGCACGGACCCCACCCTCTCTATAAACAGACTGGAAAACATGTTTTATGCCGTTGTACGCAGCAGGTTGAGTACGAGGACCTCTCATTTCATTGTCTACACTTCTGTCCACAATCTAAAATTGGAGAACAAAAAAAGTAATAAGAAGAATAAATTGAATAGCACATTAGCGCATTACCCATGTAAAACCATACACACAGCACAAAAGAATCCCAATGCAAGGTAAAGTGAAATAAAGCAGCATAGTCAAGAAAAGCTATAAACATGCAGTAAAATGTCTAATAGTTATTATATAGTTAGAACATAAATCCTGATTCTCACTATTTGTATCAGTTACATAGTTCATGTGCGGTAGAACCAAGATATATAAATATATTAGTTAGGCATACTATATTACGTAGTACTATATATGGTAAAAGGACTATATGTGTGGGGCATAGGGAGTATTGCTCACACCATTATACAAATTTTGCTGTGTCTCGTTGGGAGCTATGCTTTTCTCACTTCTTTAAGAGACAGCATATTTCAAACAATGCATATGATGTGTCTTTGTTAACAAGGATAAAAATCAAATACATACTACTACTTCGTATTTCCTAAAATAATAATGTATCCGCACTTGAGGCAAAAGCTCTTACTTTATTATCAGCATCACCTTAATCCTAACTAGTTGGGGCTGATACCATGAAATTTAAAGTGCTAATTATAGAAGCTCATATAAGGAGTGTCAATTCCCCATTAGAGTTCCTCAGATCAAATATTAAAAAGGGCAGAATAACGTATAGTTTACCTGGTAAGCCAATTTAGTGCGAGCCAAATCCAAGGGATAAGTACATAACACTGCAGTCCCTCCTGCTACCGAACCAGCCAAGAGGTCCACAATGGGCCCCGTTCCTAATACCGAATAGTTGTCCAATATCCAACTTCGGTACCGCTCGTATGTCATAAAATGCAAGGCAGCATATGGAACAATCCGAAGAACACTTGCTCCGTTTCCCCTGAAATTCCATGTCACAAATATGTTATGCAAGTGTGTCATTTTATTATGAAAAACATCTCAAAAATGTGTACTTGATCAAAATTAAACTTACTTGTAAAATCCCATAAAACTTTCTTGCTTCCATAGCTTTTTAAGGGATTGGGAGACTCCGAGGGACCGGTATCCTTCTGTTCTTGTCTGTTAATATGAATAGACACACAATTAGTAAGCCTTAGTTTATCATGAATTTGGGGAAAAAAGAAATGGGGATAAAATAATTTTAATTTTTTCTTTGATGCAAGAAAAGTAAGCGGATGAGAAAAAGTTTCTAGTAGGATCCACTGCAAAAAAAAAAAATCAATATCAAGGATATATATATATATATATATATATATATATATATATATATATATATATGTATTCGTAGAAAAAATGAACTTCTCTTTATCTCCTACTTCTCTTCATCAGAACAACTTAAGAAATAAGAATAAAAAATCACTCATTTTGTTTTCTCCCCTATTTCAGTACATCTTGCTGCCCTTATCCAAACAAATTATGAGTAACCAAATTAGGTTACATGAACACCAAAGAGAAGTATTAGATGTAGAAAGGAAAACATGCGTAATCTTTCCAAGAAGAGGCAAAGTTTTGGTTAGAACTCAAGAACAGTTATATAAGCAAGGGTCCACTACTCGAACGGACCCAAGTAGGGTCTAACAGCTCATAATCACACACCATAAGAGGGTTGAAATAAGCCAATCACAAAGGCCAACAAGATGATACAAACTCAAGTGGAACCAGCATCAAGCAAGCATTAAGCCATACATATATAGATGGAAAGTAAAACAAAAACAACTAGAAAAATTCAAGAATCAAATTAGAAAAACAGGTCCTTCCGCGCTTGGATGCTCAAATTTTTCTTTACCTGAAGAAGTATTTTAACACGTTCCAAGGGCGCAACAGAAGTTTTAGCGAACGCACCAGCAGCACCTCCGGCAATTAACTCCTTAGCATATATGGGTAGAGAATCAATATAATAAACCACTCTTCCACTAGAAGAAGTCCCTTCTACCAAACCCGCTACATTAGTTGACAAAGTTGAATCTTGGGTTGACTCCATCTTCAGGTAAAATTATTACGGAGTATTATGCAAACCCAACAGGTCTGGGTTGACCCAATTATCCTCCGGGCAGTATATAGAACTCCTTGTTCCACTTGTGTATTGAGATCCAACCCCGAAACACTTTCTGCTCCAACTTCAAATCCAATGGCCTGAGAACACCCGGCGAAATCAATGACCGTTGGTTCACAAACCTATCACCCTCTTTGATTATAACCAGATACATCAAACAGATGCAAGGACTTTTTATGAAGCTCTCAAAACCCTAATCTCCCCGCCAATTAATGCAACGAACAATCTCACAGGCATCCATAACAACAGCTCCAAGAGCACCTCAAATTAAAGAAATCTCAAATCAAACAATCTTCAGTACTCTCAATTAGAAAGATCCTTATCTGGAAGGAGAATCCCTCGTGAAAGCGAAATTGGAAAGGACGCTATAAAATCGAGTGTAACGAATAAATAGTCAATTCAACATTCCCGATCGAATTGAGATAGATAAACACGGCACAAGAATCTTCTAGACCAAAAGGTTAATTGAGTGGGTATGTTTTGATTGACTTGGCTTCCGGAAGATTCTTGTGCCCCAATTCTTGGAAGCTCTTTCGGAGTCCGGGGCGGTGCGTTGGAACCTCTTCGCTGGCAGAAGAACAAAGAGAACTTTCCTACCTTATTTTCCGTTTGGAATGAAATTGAAATTGAAAGTAAAAATAGAGCCTAAAACTTTTTTGTGATTATCAAAACAAACCGTTTTATACTGCGTATTAATTTTGTAAGGAATTGGATCGTTACAACAAATTCAACCAGACTAACACCGACAACAATTATACTTAATCAACTAGCACTATCAATCATTCAACCATACAACTAGAATCAGAGACGATCATCTCAAGAAGAACAATACGAATCGTTAACCACTAAACGGGACACCAATTACTGATCATAAAGATCCTTCCATCGACATAATATCTAGCAGAATTGTCAATCATTATTGTAGACCTAAAACTAAAGACATCAACAAAAAATATAGCAACGTAAAACATACGCAAAAATAAAACCATGAAATATTAAATAACTGACAAAACTTCCAAATCTTAGCAACTTGAACGCTCCAAGGCGGCGGTTCAGGAGGGGGGCGGACCGTCGATATGTCTTCTCCCTTACTCAGCCCTTCACCTCTCCTCATCTTCTCGTCGCATGTGCCGCCTCCACTACCAACTCCGCCTTCTATCCATGCTGATTTGCCAAAAACTAACTCTCCAACTTTTTCCTCAATTGAAGGACTGAGTCAACGCTGCTCTAAATCATCCATAGGAGCCATAATTATCCTTTGTTGAACCTTGGATTCGTTTCCAAAAACTGTTGCTGCACTCACTCCTCCTAAATCCAAAGCCAGAAATAACAATCTAAATTCAAGAAACACTCTAGAAGCCTAGAGAAGAAGAACCGCTCAAACAATTGGTGGAATAAAAACTCTACGCGACGGCAGAGTCGCTAGGGAGGATAAACCCTACGCGGCATAGCCGCTAGGGAGGGAAAAACCCTACGCAGCAGAGCCGCTAGGGAGATCGGAAGGAGTCGTTCCGCACAAAGAAGCGTCAATTCTTTATATATAGCCTAAAACTTATTATAATAAATACTACACGAATTTTATGGTGTTGTTACGTAATAATTAAAATAAGTGAAGTCTAAGTATATATAATTTTTCTAATTGAATTTAAAATTATTAAATAGAAACTTTCAACTATTCCTCATATATTTCTCTTTACTTTATTAATAAAATATATTTAAACATATACATATTTAATAGTTTATCCAATTCAATAAGAATTTCACTAATTTCAGCACATTTAACTGATTCCGCAATTTAGTGCTACCAAATCGACTCAAAGTTTCAAACTTAGGGTAGTGCTAATTCTTTTTTCTGTACAAATCAACAACATAAAGAAACTATTCAAAATAAATTAAAGGGGTAATTACTCCAATAGGAGTAAAACATTGAACATGAGCAAAAATAGGAGTTCAATGTTTAATCGGACTACAATAGGAGTTGAATGTTTAATAGGACTAAAATACCCTTAATGCAATTCCAGTCTTATTTACAAATTACAATTACAAAATAGAAAAAAAAGAATGGAGTACAAAATAAACAAAACTCTAGCATCACCCAGCCCCCCCCCCCCCCCCAAATAGTTCAGCAATGGTCAAGCTTTGCGGCCGCCTCTGTCTGGCACTCTGCCGCCGCCGTCTGGCGACTCCGGCGAGTTCGTTGCCGCTGTCTGGCAAGTACGATGAGTTCGCTGGTGAGTCCGGTGAGTCCGTTGTGGTTGTCAGGTGAGTTCCCTGTCGTCTGGTGAGTTTGCCGCGTCCGGTGAGCCCACTGCCACCGCTGCACAGAAGGACCAATGTCACAGGCTCCGGGGAGCCGCCTCCGCTGCTCGGAAGAACCGATGTCACAGGCTCCAGGGAGCCGCCACCGCGTCCATGTAACCTCTGCCACGTCCGAGGAGCCGGTGCATCACCTCGAGGCAGCCGCCACCCCAGAAACCCACCACCATCATCCGTCTGCCAAGATTTACAAATCTTCATTTGGCATAATAATAATAATGGCATCTTTATTTGGCATAATAATAATGGAATTTGGATATAAGCACTACTAGAAAAAAGGTTATTTGCTGCGGTTATTTTGAGCTATTTGCTGCAGTTCTGAACCGCAGCAATTGGAGGAGCAGCAAAATCTGAATTTAGTTATTTGCTGCGGTCAACAACCGCAGCAAATATGCATGTCTATTTTTTAGCAATTACTTTTTGCGGCGGTTCATAGGCAACCGCGGCAAATAGCCTCATAAATTTTACTAGTTTATTGCAACGGTCTGTGCCCAACCGCAGCTAAATCTATATATAGCGGCTGCTGGATTTTTTTATCCGAATGGAGCATTTAATATATATTTCAAAACTCAAAAGCTTAGACTTTTTAAGTTAAAGCACTTTCATTAATCCACAATACATTCAAAAGAATACGAACTACCAGTGTTCTACAAATTAATCCACAATACATTAAAAAAGAATACGAAATACCAGTATTCTACAAATTAAATTAAATTATACTGAGAGACTAAATAAACAAGTAGAAGAACATATCGAGCTAGCTGATCATAAACCTAACTTAACTAGAAATGAACATCAGAACCTCTGGTGCTTGCATTTAGGAGGAAGACTGTGTGTGAACTTCTGTTGCACCCATTGGAGCTTGTTTCTGCTCTTGGCATCAAGATCTTGACTCTGCAAATCCTGGACGCCATTGATTGACTGTGTCAAACTGCAACTCGACGACTGACAATATCAGAAACAGGCATTGGCGTTGAAGTCCATGTATGACGCCGAAAATAGAGCCTTTAAACAGTCTTTTTTGTCCAGCCCACCCTGCGTTGCTTGATCATCTGCATTCCACAGGCTGGCGTAAACCTTCATCAACTGATTATTTAGGAACGGCACACCCATCGCTTTGTTGTTGGTGAACACTCTTATTGGAATGTTATCCATAGTGAATCTGCAAGAATCTCTCAAGAACTTGAAATCAATCTCATCATGCATGTTTCCAAGAGACGGTAACTGCATGTTTCATCAAGATTTCCATTCATAAAAAATCCAAATAAACTACAGTTAATTAAATGAAATTAATAATCAGCAAGAAAAAGAAATGCAAGTAGGATAAGATCAAAGGGTGTGCATAAAAGGCGGTGACGGTTCTGGCAACAAAATTAAAGAATCAAATCCAAAGTCCTGTGAAGCAACTACCCAAGAATACACATCAATAAAAAAAACTAAAAGAAGTAAAAATCAAATTTATGTAAAAGATATATTCATATACTTACCCCAAAATGCTGCAATTGTACTATTGAAGAAACACATATGTATAAGGTGTATAAAGTTCATCTCTTCTGGTGCTCTAATAAACCTAATATACTAAAAAGCACATAATTAGAGAAATACATATGCATAATAAAAAATTATACAATGGTTACACATGCACACACATTTAAAACTTATGAAATCAATAAGCCAACTAAATATTCTAAATTACAAAGTTGTACTTAAATTAATACTAGTACATAATTAACACAGAGTATATACTATACAATATCGTCTAATTTTGACTTAACCAGCTTCTTTACTTGTGTAGGAGTGTTTCCATAAGCACTTGTTTAAGTTTTTGAGTACATAATACTCTGGCGTAACATGTTTTTGTCTTTCTTATATGTCCCAAAATTTAATCTACTTTCTACAAATAAATATCAATTGCTTTTTTAATTTTCCCACTTAGACTATGTACTTTTTATCTTGGCATATGGAGGGCACATGTAAAATTAAAACTATGTATTACAACAACACCTGTCAAACTGTCGAAAACAAGCTCCCATATGCAGAAGAAATTCCAGCAGCGAAATAATCAATAAAAAATAAGAATAAGAGAACTCAATGCATTTTCTAAAAAGATATAGTGATACGTAACTTTAAAAACATTAATACGGAGTACTTCATATAGAAAATTGGGAATCGAACATTTTTATCAATATGATTAAAGTCAATAATACATTAATATAACCTCAAACAGGGAAACAACTGAGTTCATTTCTGGGTATTTCCACTTCAAGAGACCCTCATCTGTTCGTGGAACATACGAATCATCCCAACCCTGGCACAGAGATAAGTGATTACAACAAGACAATGAAAGAGTAAAACAAAAAGAAGCAGGAATTGAAGGATGGTGTCTCGTGAAAGTTACTAAAATAGTCATATCTAAAAGTAGAAAGAGCCCATTTGGGATGCCTTCGAACACGTAAAAGCACTTTTGTCAAATTTCAAAAATAATATATTGATAATTCTGCTGAAAAAATGAATAGAAAATCATCAAATGCTATCCTTTACAGAGTTAGAATCACTTGTCTCATGGTAAAAAGCAATAAAATGATACAGTAGTTTTTAGAAAAGAACATATTCAGAAATTTCTCTTTAACATTCCCACTGTTAAAAAAACATTCTTTTTCATATTGTGATCTAGTTGAGATGCATCAATTAAAAGATTGTTTATCCCTAAAACCTGGAAAACGATACCATCACCTGCATGTGAAACCATGCTAGAATTATTTCCAATAGTATACCATCACGTAGACGTCATTAGCAAAACAAAACCAGAGAATAAAACTTATTAACACGAGCAGTGTTCATTCATTATGCTTGACCAGCTTACCTCTTTAATTAATGTATCAGTGTGAAGTAACTGAATATAGTTTGATACTTTCCTTGCTACACCTTTTCTGTGCTTTGTTTGCTGATCTTTAGTCATCCCCTTCCTTTAGCCGCTGACACCTGTTGGGGCACTAACACACCAATAGCTCTAACAATGGAATGAAAAAAAAGCAAGTTCAAGCCCTTAAGACAACAAAAGCATTCATTCGTGATCAGGAAAATAATGAAAACAATGTACACATGTTATGATAAAAATTGGTGTGAAATTGGAGTATTTGAAGCATAACTTCCAAAATAGTTGGGAAAATATAAACCCTCAGGCAAATGAAGACAATAGAAATGGAAATAAGCCAGAAAACATGTTTATCTATCATCCTTTCCAATGAATTCATACAAATACTAATCTCCAACAAATTTGATAAAATTCAATAAATTAAAAAAAGATGTAAAAATATCAGGTTGGAAACTAAACCTCTATTGAGCCAATATGAGCCGGCAAAGGACTTTACTAGGAGGGGGGCATTCGATGTCTACATCTGGGAGAAGCGGCATTCGGGGAAGGCGGTTGGCAGGGGCGGCGTTTAGGGAGGCGGTTGGGAGGGGCAGCATTCGACGGATGCGGCTTGGAGGGGCGGCGTGCGGAGGCAACGACTGGAGTGGCGTCGTGCGGAGGCAGCGGCTGGAGGGGCAGCGTGCGGAGGCAGCGGCTGGAGGGGCGGCGTGCGGAGGCAGCGGCGTGCGGAGGCAGTGGCTGGAGTGGCGTCGTGCGGAGGCAGCGGCTGGAGGGGTTGACGATGACGGGAGCAGGCGCTGCTGCGAACTGGAACCCTACGAGCGGATCTGGAGGCTGTAAACGCATCTAGGGTGAGCAAACAAAGTTATCTGATTTTGGAGGACTTATGCTGCGGTCGTTGTATACCCGCAACTAAAAGTAATTAAATTTAAATATTAAATGCTAATTGATGCGGCTCCATTGAGACCGCAGCAAATAATCTACAAAATATCGAAGTAAATGCTGCGGTTCCTCTTTAACCGCCGCAAAAAGTCTTAACTACTAACAATTTGTTGCGGATATATCTACAACCGCAGCAAAAGGGCAGCAGCAAATGACAAAAATTCTAGTAGTGAAGAAAACATGGCATATACAAATCTCAAAACATGGCATATACAAATCTCAAAACATAGATCTCAAAACATGACATTTACATATACAAAGATATGACATTTTTATATAAAAAGATGGCAATTTCATATAATGTCACGCCCCGGACCTCCCCGGACACGTCAACAACCCGCCGTACGATACGAATAGTCAACCGCAGTCCAACACATTCATATTATACAAGGCGTCATGAATATCATTCACACATAAGTCATCCATAAACATACATAATAAACAATTGAATACGCAGCGGAAAACATTGTTTAAAACAAAAGGGCCACACAGGGCAAACATGAGCACGCAGGCTCTAAAGTAAAATATCCATGAGCAAGTTTAATATTATTTAAAAACAGAATGGAGGAAGCACGAACCAAGTCTTCTCTCCAAGGAATCACTCGATCAACGAGCACAGGAAGCAAGCTCTAGCCTCAACCTGAAATGGTGGTGGGACGCCCCCGAAGGGGTCAGTACTCTATACGGCTATAAAGTACTGGTGTGGCAGGCATCTAATAGATATACAACAAGTATTTCAAACACAAGACCCTCAAGTAGGGTGATAGTACATTATGATTGTAACCCTAAGTTACCCCGTTTAAAAATATACTTACTTTATATAAAAGTCAAGTAGTCGGCCCGTGGGCCCGTTTTCATTTGGAAATCACCATTCCCAACCCCGTGACTATAAGCCACGACAACTCCTAGAGTCCAACCCTAGTACATGACATTGTATTCTAGAGCTCGGCTCTACCACATCACCATACAATTCATATACCTCGGGTCAATTTCCCTACCTTGCGTTCTAGAGCTCGGCTCTATCACATCACCACGCAAGTCCTAGAGCTCGGCTCTAGCTATACAATACATAGACTCCAAGTCTACACCTTACATGCATTCTAGAGCTCGGCTCTATCACATCACCATGCATTAAGGTCCAATTCTCAAGCAACCCTATGCCTAGAATTGACATAGCATTAAACTACCATGGGTCATCCTTAAAGACTCCCCATAACTTAACCTTAGTTCCATACTAAGTTATCATATACACTTGAACTACATTCAAGTACCTTTCATACAATCCAATCCCTAGGATCAATTTAATCAACAAGTTCCAATAATCACTAACTAGTATTCCAATACTATTAAGATTATTGTTATCGTACCATTATCCTCATTGTTTGTAATTCTCTACATATTTATAATTATGTAGCAGCAACTTAAGTATTCAATCTCAATACACAAATATTCATTTATGTATCCACATGATTCATACATGAGCAAAATGCCCATTTTCACAAAATAGTTCATTTATACTCATTTAATCTCATATTATTCATACTTTCTCAAATCATTCCAAATTCATTCTTTGGCAACTATATCAATATTTCATCAATATATAGTCATCATAATCCATGAAAAATCATGATTTAAGCATTTAGGTAATCTCATGCTTAACCTACAAGTTGTAAGCAATTAGATGTCAATCCTCACCTCAATTGAGCTTTAAACTTTCCCTTCTTGGTCCAATGGTCAAATCTTTGGTCAAGGTGGATTTGGGACTGATTCCTTGCTCAAATATGAGTGTTAAACAGCCTCCTCAAAGTGCTAGTTCAACCCTTAATCGTTGATACGAAAACAGCCCCTAGAACGGGTGTTTTCCGGCTAACTCGATTCCTAGTTTTCCAATATTTGCATCTAGGTTAGTATCTAACCTTTACATCAATAAGATAACTTTTTAGGGACATATTATACACTTGGATTAGTGTATAATAGTCTCACCAATCGTTCATATCATTTGGAGAATGAAAAGTAAAGCTTTGGGGTTAAAACTCACTTTAGAAGATTAAATCCTCTCCTGCGAGGTTGTGTTTTGCTCGGACGATTTGGAAGCCTTCCACAACTCCGATTCCTGCAAACCAGACCTTCACGGATTCCTCGTCTTGAGAGCTTTCTGTGGGTATCTCACACGCCTTAATTGGACTTGTAAAACTCGAGATATCGACCAAACAGTCTCAGCACTCTCACAGCTCGAGTTCACAGACCTTTGCTCGTTCCAGCTCGATTTTTGCAAGATAAGCCTTCTCTCCTCGAACAAAGACCACTCAATTGAGATAATAGACTTCAAAGGCTATCCAAGGACACCTCATACACGTTATTTGGTTGAGGATAGCTCCTATAATGAGAGGAGACAAACAGCACACCAATTTGTGCGAAAATAAGAGTGGTGGCCCCAAACTTTGATTCTTATCAAGTCATGTGCAGCTCTTCTCCATAATGGCCGGCCAAGGTAAGTCTCCTAACCCATTTTTATTTGTTTTGCAGGTACTAATACCATGTGGAGTGGTTCCCAATTGATCCCATTAAATTTGGGGTCCAAAATATCTACCAATACTTCCAAAAAATGGGAAGATGGGTCCTATTGTTTTATCTTTGTCAAAGATGTCTTTTTGTACTCATCCTAATTTATTTAGAACAAGTCAACTTCCTAAATCACATTATTGATCTCCAATATGTGTAGGCTCATCCCAATAATTTACACGATGAAAATTACAAAAGAATGCGGGTTTGAACAATACAATATTCAATCATGTACTTCGTAAAATATTAATCGTTTCTCCCATTGTTTTGAAATTGGAAATTCAATACATCACTTTTGAATTTTTAAATCGAATTTTCAAGGACGTTCGGGTGCGGTGTCACAAGTTCACCCCCCCTTAACAGGAATTTCGTCCCCGAAATTCACAGCTCTACTCGAATAGGAAAGCATACTGCTTCCTCATCAAAGCCTCCGTTTCCCATGTCTCTTCCTCGACCCGATCGCTCTTCCACAGGACTTTAACCATTGGGACTTCTTTGCTCCTCAGCTTCTTCACCTTTCTATCGGTGACCTTGATAGGTTGAACAGCGTAGTTCAAATCCTCACGTACCTCTACAGGTGGCTTCTCTAGTACGTGAGAGGGATCATGCACATACTTCTTAAGCATGGATACATGAAACACATTATGTATCTTCTCTAACTCAGGAGTCAACTGTAGACGATATGCAACGGCCCCAATCCTCTCTATAATTCTGAATGGACCTATATATCGTGGGTTAAGTTTTCCTCGGGTTTGGAACCGAATGATCCCTTTCCAAGGAGAAACTTTCAAGAATACCTCGTCATCAACCTTAAACTCTAAGGTTCTTCGACGCTTATCTGCATAACTCTTTTGTCTATCCTGAGCCGCCTTGAGTCTCTCTCGAATCAACTTCACCTTTGATTTGGTGACCTCAACCAACTCAGTACCCTCGAGTTTGGCCATGCCAACCTCGTCCCAGCATAACGGTGTACGGCACCTCCTCCCATACAATGCCTCGTATGGAGGCATGCCGATGCTTGCCTGATAACTGTTGTTATAGGCAAACTCCACAAGTGCTAAGTGGTTGTCCCAACTTCCCTGGAACTCCAATGCACAAGCCCTCAGCATGTCTTCTAGGATCTTAATAACCCTTTCAGACTGCCCATCCGTCTGTGGATGGAAAGCAGTGCTGAACTTCAACTTCGTTCCCATAGACTCCTGGAATTTCGGCCAAAAACGTGATGTGAATCGTGGGTCTCTATCAGATACAATGGTCACCGGGACCCCATGCAGCCTCACGATCTCATCCGTATACAATTTGGCTAACCTCTCAAGTGGGTAGGTAGTGTTGATAGGCAAGAAGTGTGCACTCTTTGTGAGCCTATCCACAACGACCCAAACCGCGTCATAGTTCCTGATAGTCCGTGGTAAGCCTACCACGAAATCCATAGTCACGTGCTCCCACTTCCATTCAGGGATGGAGAGTGGTTGCAATAAGCCTGCTGGGTGCTGATGTTCTGCCTTAACTTGTTGACAAGTAAGGCACCGACTGATGTACTCGGCTATTTCCCTCTTCATTCCAGACCACCAGTAACTTTCCTTCAAATCACGGTACATTTTCGTGCCCCCCGGGTGCATGGCATAAGCCGATGAATGAGCCTCCTCTAAGATGGACTTTCGGAGCTCATCATCTGACGGTACACACACTCGGTCACGAAATAACAAGAGACCATCATCTCTTTCCCTGAAATCCTCCACCGGCCCCGCTTGCATGCGTTCCCGGACCTTCATAAGTTCTTCGTCGGCTTCCTGACCCTTCTTGATCTCATCAAGTAAAGTGGGTCTCACCTCAAATCGTGCCAATAAGGCACCATCGCTGGTTACCTCCAGTTGGGCTCTTAATGCCCTCAAATTAGTTATCAATGCCCCAGACGAGCTCTTCCGGCTCAAAGCATCTGCCACCACGTTTGCCTTGCCTGGGTGATACTCTATCACCAGATGGTAGTCTTTTATCAGCTCCATCCACCGTCTCTGTCTCATGTTTAGCTCTTTCTGAGTAAACACGTACTTCAAGCTCTTGTGATCAGTGTATATGTGACATGTCTCCCCGTAGAGATAATGTCTCCATATCTTCAGTGCAAATACCACTGCCCCGAGCTCCAAATCATGAGTAGGATAATTCACCTCATGCTTCTTCAATTGTCGTGAAGCATAGGCGATTACCCTCCCATTCTGCATCAGTACACATCCGAGCCCTTGAATGCTCGCATCGCTATAGACATCGTACCCCACACCTTGTTTGGGTAATGCAAGTACCGGTGCCTCAGTCAATCTCTTCTTTAGTTCCATGAACCCTTTCTCACATTTGTCATCCCATACAAACTTAGCTCCTTTACGAGTGAGCTTCGTCAATGGCGATGCCAAAACAGAGAACTTTTCCACGAACTTTCTATAGTAGCCTGCCAATCCAAGGAAACTACGAATTTCCTTGACGTTCTTTGGCCTCTCCCATTCAGTGATGGCTTCTATCTTCTTGTTATCAACAGCAATCCCCGATCCCGAAACCACGTGCCCGAGGAAGCCAATCTCCTTTAGCCAAAATTCACATTTAGAAAATTTGGCATAGAGTTGCTTCTCCCGTAGTGTTTCAAGAACAAGTATCAAGTGCTCCTCATGCTCTTCTTCACTCTTTGAGTAAATCAAGATGTCATCTATGAACACAATCACGAATCGATCCAAGTATTTATGAAATACTCGGTTCATCAAGTCCATGAATGCCGCCGGGGCGTTTGTTAACCCAAACGACATAACAAGGAACTCAAAATGCCCATACCTTGTGCGGAAAGCACTCTTTGGTATGTCATCTTCCTTAATCTTCAATTGATGGTACCCCGACCTTAAGTCAATCTTCGAAAACACGGTTGCTCCTCGTAGTTGATCAAACAAGTCATCAATCCTAGGCAACGGATACCTATTCTTGATTGTGACCTTGTTCAGTTGACGATAGTCAATGCACATTCGAAGTGTCCCATCTTTCTTTTTCACAAAAAGAACCGGTGCTCCCCACGGGGAGTGGCTTGGTCTAATGAAACCGTTATCCAAAAGCTCTTGCAATTGGGTTTTTAACTCGTTAAGTTCAGCGGGTGCCATCCGGTATGGCGGTATGGAGATTGGTTTGGTACCAGGCTCGACCTCGATCACAAATTCAATCTCCCTGTCAGGTGGAAGCCCCGGTAGGTCTTTAGGGAAGACATCCGGATACTTACAAACCACCCTCACATCATCGATGTTCGTTCCCTCTTTGGTTTTGTCAACCACGTATGCTAGATATGCGTGGCATCCCTTCCTCATCATATTTCTCGCTCTCACGGCGGATATGATACAACTATTTGATTTGCCGCGGTCCCCCTCGAAGCGTAGGGTGTCCCCATGCGTGCCTTCGAGTTCCAACACCTTTGTGTAGCAATCTACCCTAGCATGATGCTTTTCTAGCCAATCCATCCCTAGGATTGCATCGAACTCCATCATACTCAGCGGTACGAAATCACACGTCAAGGTTTGGCCACCGATTTCCACCATACAAGATGGATAGTAATTGTTTCTTTCAACGTCTTCCCCTAGTGGGGTTGATACCACTAAGGTTTGTGTCATTGGTATTGATTGCATCTCTAAGCTCTCGGCAAACGCCTCACTCACGAATGAACGTTGCGCTCCGGTATCGATAAGGATTCGTGCATCCTTCCCGTTAATCTTTAGTGTCCCTACATTCATGAACCATGTAAGACACCTTTTTTAATGGTTTAGGACACTTTTTGGAGGTTAATAGGTTCATATAGATGTTCGGAATCAAACGGGGGTCCAATCGTAGAAGAACGAGAGGAAAAACTTAGGTTTCGGGCGGCTGGGGTCCACGCACGGTCGTGCGTGGGACACGCACGGTCGTGCGTGCGTGAAGAAGCGTCGAATCCGACCACTGCCGGTTACGCACGATCGTGCGTACCCGGCCACGCACGATCGTGCGTCCACGCACGGCGTGCGTACCGGCACGCACGGTCGTGCGTCCTGCGCGAAATTCACCTGGAACCACTGTCCCCTACGCACGATCGTGCGTGGGGTTGGACGCACGATCGTGCGTCCCTGTTTTTGGTCAGTTTTGGCCCGAATTTCGCCGTTTGACCCCGAAATGGCTCGCACTCAATCCCTATGACTTATGTCATCAATTTATGGATTAAATATGGACAAAATACAATTGTGCAAGAGGCAATACCTGCAACCGAGTCCGGGTTAGCTCGAGCATCCGCCTCCGTCATCGCATAAACTCTAGCTTGAGTTCTTCCTTGATTCACGGATGGCGCGTTGCTCGTACTCGCTCCCCCATGTCCCCGGCTCGCTTGAGAAGCTCCGGTTTGATTCCGTGTACCCGTCGGACCGCTACTCGGCCCCGATGTCCTTGCCCCACTCAATTGTGGGCAATGTGCCTTCAAATGCCCGGCATCCCCGCATTGAAAACATCTAGGGGGGTCGCGACATTTACCGGAGTGGTTCTTCTTGCAATTGTTGCAACGAGCTACCACTGAGGTTTGTGACCTCGCGCCTTGCCCACTCGGGCCTTGGTTCCCCCCATATGGTGGCGGTGGTGCCCGGAAAGATCCTCCTCCGTGGTTCCCCTTTTTGTTGGAACCTTGGGAGCCATGACTCTCCCACTTTCTCTTTTTCGCCTCCTCGGCGTCTCTCTTCTTCCTTTCTTCCCATTGCTTCTCTCCTTTCAACCCTTGGTCAACCACTTGGGCAAACGTCATGTTAGGCAATTGTGTTGCCCTGTCACGTATCTCCAAGTCTAGAGCATCCCAGAAGTGGTTCACCATCCGGTTCTCGTCACAAGCATACTCAGGTATGTAATCGGCAAGATCCCTGAACTTGTACTCAAGTTCCCTCACCGTCATGTTACCCCCTTGGGTTAGAAGGGTGTATTCCCTCACTTTCTTGTTCACCTCAAAATCCGAGTAATATTGGGCAAAGAATTCCTGTCGGAAATTCTCCCAAGTGACGGTCTCGCCATATTTGCCTTTGGTCCCATCCCACCACTTGGATGCCATACCTTCAAGCAATCTCACCGCAACCCTTAGTTTATATTCGGGGGTGAGTTGCATGTCCAGGGCTGCCTCATTCAGCCGCTTAATCCATTGTGCCGAAACGGAGATGTCACCCGTCCCATCGAACGGTTTGCACCCCAAGTCTCGTGCCTCTTTGATGTATTTGGAGATCCTTATGATTGGACCTCCATCACCCCGACCCCCATGTGGTTCAATGTGGGCCCTAGAGTCGCCATGGCTTCTCCCTCTTGAAGCCCCGCCCGAAGGTTGCCCAGCCCGGCGCCTTCGGCGTTCCCTCCTCTCCTCACGCTCACGGTGGTACTGTTGAAGTAGTGCTTCAATCCGTGCTAAGGAGCCATTTTCCTCCTCATCACTTACATCATCATCATCCCCTTCATAAGGGGTCTCAACCGGTTCAGTTTCCGGTCGATAGGTCGAGTCCTCATAGGACCAGTAGGTTTCACTTTCCGTGTCGACATGACCGTCGCTCACGGTCTGTGATTGGCCTCCACGGCCAGCTCCTCTAGATGCCCTAGAGGTCCTTCGACTGCCCTGTCCAGTCTCCACTGGTACACGACCCGTCGGGTTTCTCCTAGTAATCCTGCCACCACGGTCCATTTCTGAAAGAAATTTGGAAGGAGTCGTTAGACTCGTATCAAATGTCAATTGACGGATAGGTACTTAAGACACATTTTGGCTCGAGTCACCGCCATACCAATTGCTAAGGGTACCATCTTAACAATTAGAGACCTTGCAACCCAAGTACCAAAAGCTCTCCAAGTACAAAACTTCCATGCTCATGGTTTTCAAAATCTTTTCAAAAAGAGAATTTTGAGACTTCATTATGAAGTTTATGGACTAAGGCTCTGATACCAACTTAATTGTCACGCCCCGGACCTCCCCGGACACGTCAACAACCCGCCGTACGATACGAATAGTCAACCGCAGTCCAACACATTCATATTATACAAGGCGTCATGAATATCATTCACACATAAGTCATCCATAAACATACATAATAAACAATTGAATACGCAGCGGAAAACATTGTTTAAAACAAAAGGGCCACACAGGGCAAACATGAGCACGCAGGCTCTAAAGTAAAATATCCATGAGCAAGTTTAATATTATTTAAAAACAGAATGGAGGAAGCACGAACCAAGTCTTCTCTCCAAGGAATCACTCGATCAACGAGCACAGGAAGCAAGCTCTAGCCTCAACCTGAAATGGTGGTGGGACGCCCCCGAAGGGGTCAGTACTCTATACGGCTATAAAGTACTGGTGTGGCAGGCATCTAATAGATATACAACAAGTATTTCAAACACAAGACCCTCAAGTAGGGTGATAGTACATTATGATTGTAACCCTAAGTTACCCCGTTTAAAAATATACTTACTTTATATAAAAGTCAAGTAGTCGGCCCGTGGGCCCGTTTTCATTTGGAAATCACCATTCCCAACCCCGTGACTATAAGCCACGACAACTCCTAGAGTCCAACCCTAGTACATGACATTGTATTCTAGAGCTCGGCTCTACCACATCACCATACAATTCATATACCTCGGGTCAATTTCCCTACCTTGCGTTCTAGAGCTCGGCTCTATCACATCACCACGCAAGTCCTAGAGCTCGGCTCTAGCTATACAATACATAGACTCCAAGTCTACACCTTACATGCATTCTAGAGCTCGGCTCTATCACATCACCATGCATTAAGGTCCAATTCTCAAGCAACCCTATGCCTAGAATTGACATAGCATTAAACTACCATGGGTCATCCTTAAAGACTCCCCATAACTTAACCTTAGTTCCATACTAAGTTATCATATACACTTGAACTACATTCAAGTACCTTTCATACAATCCAATCCCTAGGATCAATTTAATCAACAAGTTCCAATAATCACTAACTAGTATTCCAATACTATTAAGATTATTGTTATCGTACCATTATCCTCATTGTTTGTAATTCTCTACATATTTATAATTATGTAGCAGCAACTTAAGTATTCAATCTCAATACACAAATATTCATTTATGTATCCACATGATTCATACATGAGCAAAATGCCCATTTTCACAAAATAGTTCATTTATACTCATTTAATCTCATATTATTCATACTTTCTCAAATCATTCCAAATTCATTCTTTGGCAACTATATCAATATTTCATCAATATATAGTCATCATAATCCATGAAAAATCATGATTTAAGCATTTAGGTAATCTCATGCTTAACCTACAAGTTGTAAGCAATTAGATGTCAATCCTCACCTCAATTGAGCTTTAAACTTTCCCTTCTTGGTCCAATGGTCAAATCTTTGGTCAAGGTGGATTTGGGACTGATTCCTTGCTCAAATATGAGTGTTAAACAGCCTCCTCAAAGTGCTAGTTCAACCCTTAATCGTTGATACGAAAACAGCCCCTAGAACGGGTGTTTTCCGGCTAACTCGATTCCTAGTTTTCCAATATTTGCATCTAGGTTAGTATCTAACCTTTACATCAATAAGATAACTTTTTAGGGACATATTATACACTTGGATTAGTGTATAATAGTCTCACCAATCGTTCATATCATTTGGAGAATGAAAAGTAAAGCTTTGGGGTTAAAACTCACTTTAGAAGATTAAATCCTCTCCTGCGAGGTTGTGTTTTGCTCGGACGATTTGGAAGCCTTCCACAACTCCGATTCCTGCAAACCAGACCTTCACGGATTCCTCGTCTTGAGAGCTTTCTGTGGGTATCTCACACGCCTTAATTGGACTTGTAAAACTCGAGATATCGACCAAACAGTCTCAGCACTCTCACAGCTCGAGTTCACAGACCTTTGCTCGTTCCAGCTCGATTTTTGCAAGATAAGCCTTCTCTCCTCGAACAAAGACCACTCAATTGAGATAATAGACTTCAAAGGCTATCCAAGGACACCTCATACACGTTATTTGGTTGAGGATAGCTCCTATAATGAGAGGAGACAAACAGCACACCAATTTGTGCGAAAATAAGAGTGGTGGCCCCAAACTTTGATTCTTATCAAGTCATGTGCAGCTCTTCTCCATAATGGCCGGCCAAGGTAAGTCTCCTAACCCATTTTTATTTGTTTTGCAGGTACTAATACCATGTGGAGTGGTTCCCAATTGATCCCATTAAATTTGGGGTCCAAAATATCTACCAATACTTCCAAAAAATGGGAAGATGGGTCCTATTGTTTTATCTTTGTCAAAGATGTCTTTTTGTACTCATCCTAATTTATTTAGAACAAGTCAACTTCCTAAATCACATTATTGATCTCCAATATGTGTAGGCTCATCCCAATAATTTACACGATGAAAATTACAAAAGAATGCGGGTTTGAACAATACAATATTCAATCATGTACTTCGTAAAATATTAATCGTTTCTCCCATTGTTTTGAAATTGGAAATTCAATACATCACTTTTGAATTTTTAAATCGAATTTTCAAGGACGTTCGGGTGCGGTGTCACAAGTTCACCCCCCCTTAACAGGAATTTCGTCCCCGAAATTCACAGCTCTACTCGAATAGGAAAGCATACTGCTTCCTCATCAAAGCCTCCGTTTCCCATGTCTCTTCCTCGACCCGATCGCTCTTCCACAGGACTTTAACCATTGGGACTTCTTTGCTCCTCAGCTTCTTCACCTTTCTATCGGTGACCTTGATAGGTTGAACAGCGTAGTTCAAATCCTCACGTACCTCTACAGGTGGCTTCTCTAGTACGTGAGAGGGATCATGCACATACTTCTTAAGCATGGATACATGAAACACATTATGTATCTTCTCTAACTCAGGAGTCAACTGTAGACGATATGCAACGGCCCCAATCCTCTCTATAATTCTGAATGGACCTATATATCGTGGGTTAAGTTTTCCTCGGGTTTGGAACCGAATGATCCCTTTCCAAGGAGAAACTTTCAAGAATACCTCGTCATCAACCTTAAACTCTAAGGTTCTTCGACGCTTATCTGCATAACTCTTTTGTCTATCCTGAGCCGCCTTGAGTCTCTCTCGAATCAACTTCACCTTTGATTTGGTGACCTCAACCAACTCAGTACCCTCGAGTTTGGCCATGCCAACCTCGTCCCAGCATAACGGTGTACGGCACCTCCTCCCATACAATGCCTCGTATGGAGGCATGCCGATGCTTGCCTGATAACTGTTGTTATAGGCAAACTCCACAAGTGCTAAGTGGTTGTCCCAACTTCCCTGGAACTCCAATGCACAAGCCCTCAGCATGTCTTCTAGGATCTTAATAACCCTTTCAGACTGCCCATCCGTCTGTGGATGGAAAGCAGTGCTGAACTTCAACTTCGTTCCCATAGACTCCTGGAATTTCGGCCAAAAACGTGATGTGAATCGTGGGTCTCTATCAGATACAATGGTCACCGGGACCCCATGCAGCCTCACGATCTCATCCGTATACAATTTGGCTAACCTCTCAAGTGGGTAGGTAGTGTTGATAGGCAAGAAGTGTGCACTCTTTGTGAGCCTATCCACAACGACCCAAACCGCGTCATAGTTCCTGATAGTCCGTGGTAAGCCTACCACGAAATCCATAGTCACGTGCTCCCACTTCCATTCAGGGATGGAGAGTGGTTGCAATAAGCCTGCTGGGTGCTGATGTTCTGCCTTAACTTGTTGACAAGTAAGGCACCGACTGATGTACTCGGCTATTTCCCTCTTCATTCCAGACCACCAGTAACTTTCCTTCAAATCACGGTACATTTTCGTGCCCCCCGGGTGCATGGCATAAGCCGATGAATGAGCCTCCTCTAAGATGGACTTTCGGAGCTCATCATCTGACGGTACACACACTCGGTCACGAAATAACAAGAGACCATCATCTCTTTCCCTGAAATCCTCCACCGGCCCCGCTTGCATGCGTTCCCGGACCTTCATAAGTTCTTCGTCGGCTTCCTGACCCTTCTTGATCTCATCAAGTAAAGTGGGTCTCACCTCAAATCGTGCCAATAAGGCACCATCGCTGGTTACCTCCAGTTGGGCTCTTAATGCCCTCAAATTAGTTATCAATGCCCCAGACGAGCTCTTCCGGCTCAAAGCATCTGCCACCACGTTTGCCTTGCCTGGGTGATACTCTATCACCAGATGGTAGTCTTTTATCAGCTCCATCCACCGTCTCTGTCTCATGTTTAGCTCTTTCTGAGTAAACACGTACTTCAAGCTCTTGTGATCAGTGTATATGTGACATGTCTCCCCGTAGAGATAATGTCTCCATATCTTCAGTGCAAATACCACTGCCCCGAGCTCCAAATCATGAGTAGGATAATTCACCTCATGCTTCTTCAATTGTCGTGAAGCATAGGCGATTACCCTCCCATTCTGCATCAGTACACATCCGAGCCCTTGAATGCTCGCATCGCTATAGACATCGTACCCCACACCTTGTTTGGGTAATGCAAGTACCGGTGCCTCAGTCAATCTCTTCTTTAGTTCCATGAACCCTTTCTCACATTTGTCATCCCATACAAACTTAGCTCCTTTACGAGTGAGCTTCGTCAATGGCGATGCCAAAACAGAGAACTTTTCCACGAACTTTCTATAGTAGCCTGCCAATCCAAGGAAACTACGAATTTCCTTGACGTTCTTTGGCCTCTCCCATTCAGTGATGGCTTCTATCTTCTTGTTATCAACAGCAATCCCCGATCCCGAAACCACGTGCCCGAGGAAGCCAATCTCCTTTAGCCAAAATTCACATTTAGAAAAATTGGCATAGAGTTGCTTCTCCCGTAGTGTTTCAAGAACAAGTATCAAGTGCTCCTCATGCTCTTCTTCACTCTTTGAGTAAATCAAGATGTCATCTATGAACACAATCACGAATCGATCCAAGTATTTATGAAATACTCGGTTCATCAAGTCCATGAATGCCGCCGGGGCGTTTGTTAACCCAAACGACATAACAAGGAACTCAAAATGCCCATACCTTGTGCGGAAAGCACTCTTTGGTATGTCATCTTCCTTAATCTTCAATTGATGGTACCCCGACCTTAAGTCAATCTTCGAAAACACGGTTGCTCCTCGTAGTTGATCAAACAAGTCATCAATCCTAGGCAACGGATACCTATTCTTGATTGTGACCTTGTTCAGTTGACGATAGTCAATGCACATTCGAAGTGTCCCATCTTTCTTTTTCACAAAAAGAACCGGTGCTCCCCACGGGGAGTGGCTTGGTCTAATGAAACCGTTATCCAAAAGCTCTTGCAATTGGGTTTTTAACTCGTTAAGTTCAGCGGGTGCCATCCGGTATGGCGGTATGGAGATTGGTTTGGTACCAGGCTCGACCTCGATCACAAATTCAATCTCCCTGTCAGGTGGAAGCCCCGGTAGGTCTTTAGGGAAGACATCCGGATACTTACAAACCACCCTCACATCATCGATGTTCGTTCCCTCTTTGGTTTTGTCAACCACGTATGCTAGATATGCGTGGCATCCCTTCCTCATCATATTTCTCGCTCTCACGGCGGATATGATACAACTATTTGATTTGCCGCGGTCCCCCTCGAAGCGTAGGGTGTCCCCATGCGTGCCTTCGAGTTCCAACACCTTTGTGTAGCAATCTACCCTAGCATGATGCTTTTCTAGCCAATCCATCCCTAGGATTGCATCGAACTCCATCATACTCAGCGGTACGAAATCACACGTCAAGGTTTGGCCACCGATTTCCACCATACAAGATGGATAGTAATTGTTTCTTTCAACGTCTTCCCCTAGTGGGGTTGATACCACTAAGGTTTGTGTCATTGGTATTGATTGCATCTCTAAGCTCTCGGCAAACGCCTCACTCACGAATGAACGTTGCGCTCCGGTATCGATAAGGATTCGTGCATCCTTCCCGTTAATCTTTAGTGTCCCTACATTCATGAACCATGTAAGACACCTTTTTTAATGGTTTAGGACACTTTTTGGAGGTTAATAGGTTCATATAGATGTTCGGAATCAAACGGGGGTCCAATCGTAGAAGAACGAGAGGAAAAACTTAGGTTTCGGGCGGCTGGGGTCCACGCACGGTCGTGCGTGGGACACGCACGGTCGTGCGTGCGTGAAGAAGCGTCGAATCCGACCACTGCCGGTTACGCACGATCGTGCGTACCCGGCCACGCACGATCGTGCGTCCACGCACGGCGTGCGTACCGGCACGCACGGTCGTGCGTCCTGCGCGAAATTCACCTGGAACCACTGTCCCCTACGCACGATCGTGCGTGGGGTTGGACGCACGATCGTGCGTCCCTGTTTTTGGTCAGTTTTGGCCCGAATTTCGCCGTTTGACCCCGAAATGGCTCGCACTCAATCCCTATGACTTATGTCATCAATTTATGGATTAAATATGGACAAAATACAATTGTGCAAGAGGCAATACCTGCAACCGAGTCCGGGTTAGCTCGAGCATCCGCCTCCGTCATCGCATAAACTCTAGCTTGAGTTCTTCCTTGATTCACGGATGGCGCGTTGCTCGTACTCGCTCCCCCATGTCCCCGGCTCGCTTGAGAAGCTCCGGTTTGATTCCGTGTACCCGTCGGACCGCTACTCGGCCCCGATGTCCTTGCCCCACTCAATTGTGGGCAATGTGCCTTCAAATGCCCGGCATCCCCGCATTGAAAACATCTAGGGGGGTCGCGACATTTACCGGAGTGGTTCTTCTTGCAATTGTTGCAACGAGCTACCACTGAGGTTTGTGACCTCGCGCCTTGCCCACTCGGGCCTTGGTTCCCCCCATATGGTGGCGGTGGTGCCCGGAAAGATCCTCCTCCGTGGTTCCCCTTTTTGTTGGAACCTTGGGAGCCATGACTCTCCCACTTTCTCTTTTTCGCCTCCTCGGCGTCTCTCTTCTTCCTTTCTTCCCATTGCTTCTCTCCTTTCAACCCTTGGTCAACCACTTGGGCAAACGTCATGTTAGGCAATTGTGTTGCCCTGTCACGTATCTCCAAGTCTAGAGCATCCCAGAAGTGGTTCACCATCCGGTTCTCGTCACAAGCATACTCAGGTATGTAATCGGCAAGATCCCTGAACTTGTACTCAAGTTCCCTCACCGTCATGTTACCCCCTTGGGTTAGAAGGGTGTATTCCCTCACTTTCTTGTTCACCTCAAAATCCGAGTAATATTGGGCAAAGAATTCCTGTCGGAAATTCTCCCAAGTGACGGTCTCGCCATATTTGCCTTTGGTCCCATCCCACCACTTGGATGCCATACCTTCAAGCAATCTCACCGCAACCCTTAGTTTATATTCGGGGGTGAGTTGCATGTCCAGGGCTGCCTCATTCAGCCGCTTAATCCATTGTGCCGAAACGGAGATGTCACCCGTCCCATCGAACGGTTTGCACCCCAAGTCTCGTGCCTCTTTGATGTATTTGGAGATCCTTATGATTGGACCTCCATCACCCCGACCCCCATGTGGTTCAATGTGGGCCCTAGAGTCGCCATGGCTTCTCCCTCTTGAAGCCCCGCCCGAAGGTTGCCCAGCCCGGCGCCTTCGGCGTTCCCTCCTCTCCTCACGCTCACGGTGGTACTGTTGAAGTAGTGCTTCAATCCGTGCTAAGGAGCCATTTTCCTCCTCATCACTTACATCATCATCATCCCCTTCATAAGGGGTCTCAACCGGTTCAGTTTCCGGTCGATAGGTCGAGTCCTCATAGGACCAGTAGGTTTCACTTTCCGTGTCGACATGACCGTCGCTCACGGTCTGTGATTGGCCTCCACGGCCAGCTCCTCTAGATGCCCTAGAGGTCCTTCGACTGCCCTGTCCAGTCTCCACTGGTACACGACCCGTCGGGTTTCTCCTAGTAATCCTGCCACCACGGTCCATTTCTGAAAGAAATTTGGAAGGAGTCGTTAGACTCGTATCAAATGTCAATTGACGGATAGGTACTTAAGACACATTTTGGCTCGAGTCACCGCCATACCAATTGCTAAGGGTACCATCTTAACAATTAGAGACCTTGCAACCCAAGTACCAAAAGCTCTCCAAGTACAAAACTTCCATGCTCATGGTTTTCAAAATCTTTTCAAAAAGAGAATTTTGAGACTTCATTATGAAGTTTATGGACTAAGGCTCTGATACCAACTTAATTGTCACGCCCCGGACCTCCCCGGACACGTCAACAACCCGCCGTACGATACGAATAGTCAACCGCAGTCCAACACATTCATATTATACAAGGCGTCATGAATATCATTCACACATAAGTCATCCATAAACATACATAATAAACAATTGAATACGCAGCGGAAAACATTGTTTAAAACAAAAGGGCCACACAGGGCAAACATGAGCACGCAGGCTCTAAAGTAAAATATCCATGAGCAAGTTTAATATTATTTAAAAACAGAATGGAGGAAGCACGAACCAAGTCTTCTCTCCAAGGAATCACTCGATCAACGAGCACAGGAAGCAAGCTCTAGCCTCAACCTGAAATGGTGGTGGGACGCCCCCGAAGGGGTCAGTACTCTATACGGCTATAAAGTACTGGTGTGGCAGGCATCTAATAGATATACAACAAGTATTTCAAACACAAGACCCTCAAGTAGGGTGATAGTACATTATGATTGTAACCCTAAGTTACCCCGTTTAAAAATATACTTACTTTATATAAAAGTCAAGTAGTCGGCCCGTGGGCCCGTTTTCATTTGGAAATCACCATTCCCAACCCCGTGACTATAAGCCACGACAACTCCTAGAGTCCAACCCTAGTACATGACATTGTATTCTAGAGCTCGGCTCTACCACATCACCATACAATTCATATACCTCGGGTCAATTTCCCTACCTTGCGTTCTAGAGCTCGGCTCTATCACATCACCACGCAAGTCCTAGAGCTCGGCTCTAGCTATACAATACATAGACTCCAAGTCTACACCTTACATGCATTCTAGAGCTCGGCTCTATCACATCACCATGCATTAAGGTCCAATTCTCAAGCAACCCTATGCCTAGAATTGACATAGCATTAAACTACCATGGGTCATCCTTAAAGACTCCCCATAACTTAACCTTAGTTCCATACTAAGTTATCATATACACTTGAACTACATTCAAGTACCTTTCATACAATCCAATCCCTAGGATCAATTTAATCAACAAGTTCCAATAATCACTAACTAGTATTCCAATACTATTAAGATTATTGTTATCGTACCATTATCCTCATTGTTTGTAATTCTCTACATATTTATAATTATGTAGCAGCAACTTAAGTATTCAATCTCAATACACAAATATTCATTTATGTATCCACATGATTCATACATGAGCAAAATGCCCATTTTCACAAAATAGTTCATTTATACTCATTTAATCTCATATTATTCATACTTTCTCAAATCATTCCAAATTCATTCTTTGGCAACTATATCAATATTTCATCAATATATAGTCATCATAATCCATGAAAAATCATGATTTAAGCATTTAGGTAATCTCATGCTTAACCTACAAGTTGTAAGCAATTAGATGTCAATCCTCACCTCAATTGAGCTTTAAACTTTCCCTTCTTGGTCCAATGGTCAAATCTTTGGTCAAGGTGGATTTGGGACTGATTCCTTGCTCAAATATGAGTGTTAAACAGCCTCCTCAAAGTGCTAGTTCAACCCTTAATCGTTGATACGAAAACAGCCCCTAGAACGGGTGTTTTCCGGCTAACTCGATTCCTAGTTTTCCAATATTTGCATCTAGGTTAGTATCTAACCTTTACATCAATAAGATAACTTTTTAGGGACATATTATACACTTGGATTAGTGTATAATAGTCTCACCAATCGTTCATATCATTTGGAGAATGAAAAGTAAAGCTTTGGGGTTAAAACTCACTTTAGAAGATTAAATCCTCTCCTGCGAGGTTGTGTTTTGCTCGGACGATTTGGAAGCCTTCCACAACTCCGATTCCTGCAAACCAGACCTTCACGGATTCCTCGTCTTGAGAGCTTTCTGTGGGTATCTCACACGCCTTAATTGGACTTGTAAAACTCGAGATATCGACCAAACAGTCTCAGCACTCTCACAGCTCGAGTTCACAGACCTTTGCTCGTTCCAGCTCGATTTTTGCAAGATAAGCCTTCTCTCCTCGAACAAAGACCACTCAATTGAGATAATAGACTTCAAAGGCTATCCAAGGACACCTCATACACGTTATTTGGTTGAGGATAGCTCCTATAATGAGAGGAGACAAACAGCACACCAATTTGTGCGAAAATAAGAGTGGTGGCCCCAAACTTTGATTCTTATCAAGTCATGTGCAGCTCTTCTCCATAATGGCCGGCCAAGGTAAGTCTCCTAACCCATTTTTATTTGTTTTGCAGGTACTAATACCATGTGGAGTGGTTCCCAATTGATCCCATTAAATTTGGGGTCCAAAATATCTACCAATACTTCCAAAAAATGGGAAGATGGGTCCTATTGTTTTATCTTTGTCAAAGATGTCTTTTTGTACTCATCCTAATTTATTTAGAACAAGTCAACTTCCTAAATCACATTATTTATCTCCAATATGTGTAGGCTCATCCCAATAATTTACACGATGAAAATTACAAAAGAATGCGGGTTTGAACAATACAATATTCAATCATGTACTTCGTAAAATATTAATCGTTTCTCCCATTGTTTTGAAATTGGAAATTCAATACATCACTTTTGAATTTTTAAATCGAATTTTCAAGGACGTTCGGGTGCTGTGTCACATATAATTTATGGCACTTTAAGATAAAAATGATGGAGAGAGAAAGCACAAAATTCAAATGAATGTATAACAATTAGGTGATTGCATCCGAAAGAGGAACAATCACACCTGTGAAGCTTCGTTCGTACGCCTGACGCCTGTGCGGCAATCTAATGCCGCCGGCGGAGGGCCTTGTACCGGAGACGGCTCAAACACGAATTTCTTACGCGGGAGCGGTAAGGGAAGCTCTCCCCAGCCGACGCCTCCTCGTTCAAACCTGCTTATTCACCGATGTCGATTTCCAAGATCTCCCAGCCAAGCTGTCGGGTATATTCAAATGAGTACTGGCGGTCTCCTTTTTTTATGATGAAGTCCAAGTACTGTCCAAACACTTCTGATTTGCTCTTGATGGAACCTTCCCAAAAGATCGGTCATCCATATCTGCGATTCGAAAAGCCCCGGAGGTAGTAGGGTTCTCTCACCTCTATTCTGTCGGATTAATTCAATCGAACAAGATTCTAATCAACATCCACTCTGATTCCGATTTTCAAAGATTTTTGTTAAAAAGAAATTGGGATTTCTTTGGTTACCCGATGAATGTTACCGGATGGACACCGGCTATTTCGCTTGACCGTGAATGCCCCCTGACTCCAGTTTGGGTATCCCTTGATGGGCTACCGATCCACTTCCACGATGTTAGGGCATTGTACTCCATTGTTGGCCTTTTGGGCAGACCTCTTCAGGTTGACCCTCCTACTGCTAACTTGTCTAGACCCAGTACAGCGAGAATCTGCATTGAGCTTGATGTCTCCAAAGAATTGCTAATAGTTAATATAAATTAGGAATCCTTGTGTTTTTTGGCAACTCTTATTTAATATAAATATACCTGTCAGGACTCCTATTGGAGTACCTTTCCCATTATTTTCACATGGTATCAAGAGCCCAGACCTAAATTTTTTTCTCTCTTCTCTCAATTCACGTTTCCGCCGTTATGAGCTCTTCCTCGTCTTCGGTCGACTCAAGTGCCGCAGCCATGGCTTCCTCAGCCATGAGCTCGGCTGCCGCTGCAGTCTCTTCCTCCATGGCGCCAGCAACCTCATCAATTCCTACCCGGATGACCGATCAGCTAGAGTTCTCTACACCACGCTCTGCCGCTGCAATCTCTAGAGTCGTTGGCTCGCAGGGAATGATGCCAACATCATTGGCGTTATTCACTAATTTCCCCCACCACCAACATTCTCTGTGACTGATCACACTCCTCTGTTTCAGTCTATGCCACAGAGCTTCCCGAGGCAGCAACCTTCAATCCAGCCGCAGGCGAGCCTCTTTAATCCACCGCCGGTTCCACCTCACATCCCTCTCACTGGATCGGTCCAGCAAGCAGACCCTTCCTTTTCCGGGTCAACCTTTTCTGGCTCTCCAGGTGTAATTCGGTCAGTTGATCAACCGGGGTTTGGGTCCCCGATGTCCACTCTTGCTCAGTCCGTTTCACATATCACTACTGTCTCTC
This sequence comes from Cuscuta epithymum, assembly GCA_945859915.1. NCBI lineage: Eukaryota > Viridiplantae > Streptophyta > Magnoliopsida > Solanales > Convolvulaceae > Cuscuta > Cuscuta epithymum. The sequence continues at coordinate 143,442 of CAMAPF010000943.1, forward strand.
AAATTGTCACCATCAAATTGAAGGCAGTCGAGGACTACCTCACCTGACATACTCAGTTTGAATCTTTCCCGGTGTCTCAAGGTCTCTTTGGAATTGTTGATGGCTCAATTCAGGTACCCTATATGTACAACGTTGATTTTCTGAATCGTCAAGTTCCAAACACAGAATATTATTATTGGCTCCGAGTAGATCAAACAATTCGATGTTGGTTGTTTGCTACTCTAACCCGAGATGTGTTAGTTGATGTTCATGATTTAAAACATTCAGCTGCTATCTGGGCTAGACTTCAGACTAGATTTATGTCTGCAAGTTACCCCGATGCATGGAACTTAAACAATTATTGTCAACTCTTAAAAAGAAAGAGACCTAATCAATGGAAAGTTATTTACAGGAAATCAAGAATTTAGTTGATGCTCTCGCGGCAATTAGTTCTCCTGTCTCGGATAAAGAACTACTTCAATCTATTCTCGCTGGCTTGGGACCGGATTATAAGCCTCTTGTTACTACTGTCTCTTTATTTCCCGAGCAATTTCCCTTCCATATTTTGGAACCGCGTTTACTGGAAGCAGAACAACAACTCCTGTCTGAGCGCCGACAACAGGCAGCCATTGGTCATCAAGCGTTTGCGGTAGCTGCAGCTGGGGGGCAGCCGCCGGCTGGATATGCCGCTCGCGGCAGGGGAGGCCGCGACAGGGGATGCGGTCGCCAGGGCCGTGATCGCGGCAGAAGATATCCACAACAGCAATATGGCTTTCAGCACCAGGCTGCACCATACTTTGGTGCATAGCAGCCGACAGGAGCTCAGCCAACCCATGGTGGATATCCGGCAGTCTCTGGGTTCGGCCAGCAGCAGGGGTTCGGACAGCCGCTCTTCGCACAGCAACAGGCTTCTATTCAGGGGGTGCAATCTACTCGCCCGGGCACTTCAGGTTCTGCTAGTAATTCTGTTTTGTCAACTTTAAATATTAATCCCCATTTTATTTATGATACTCACGCTAGCTCTGCAGGTTTTTCATCGGGTGAGGGCATTATTGGGTCTGTTCCATCGCATGTTGTCTGTCAGCTTTGTTTCTCTGCAGGTCACTCTGTGCTTCAGTGTCCTTCTCGGTATGCTCCACCGTCTGCGCCAGCTCTATTGACTTCTAATAGTGACTCACAATTGCCCCAAAAAAATTGGATTGGTAATGGCGATTTAGGCTGTTTTCAGTTTGTTTATTATGAAAATTTGCTTATTTTCTGCACAATTTGCTCTCGGTTTGACCATGACAACGCAAAGTGTCCCCGGACCTAAAAAACACAGGACCCAAAACCGATGATGCGACATTTAACTGAGGTTAACAGTGCTATGGATAAAAATATAACTGCCTAGGTTGATGTTGCAATTAATGATGTTAATGGCCCTTCAGATTGTGCCCATGTGGATGTTGTTTCTGGTGTTAAGGCCCTTGTGGTTGATGTCAATGACACTGGTAACCAATCCAATGCTGCCCCAACCGGTGCTAAAGCCTCTGTTGATCATACTATCAGTGATGTGGTTTCTTCTGATGCAAATGCTCATGTTTGTACCTCTGTGGTTGTTGTTTCGGATGCAAATGCTTCTATGGTTGCTTCCAGTGACACTGGTAACCAAACCAGTGCTGCCCCAACCAATACTAAAGTTGTTGTTGATAATATTATCAGTGATATTGTTTCTTATGTTTCCATTCCTTTGGTTTTTTCTGATGTAAATGCTCCTGTTACTACCTCTATGGTTGTTGCTTCTGATGCTGGTGCCCCTGTGGCTGCTAATGGTTGCACTGGTAACCCAAACAACACCCTGTTGTTGAGGTTACAGAAATCTTCCCCCTCTTACAAAGTGTTTTTTCAGAATTTGACAAGGATTTGGCCCCAATGATTACTGTTAGTGAGAAATACCTGGATAATGCCCCTGGTCCTAATGCTATTGAAACTTGTGATGAGCCTCCGGTGGCCACCTGTAATAAGGCGGTAACCGCAGGCGTTGCTCATCCTCTTTTGTTGGTTTCCGCTGAATTGAATGCTTCTCACAGTGAGCAGATGCCTCCTGTCCCTTTTGCCAATGATTCAAATGAGGCTTTAACCGGAAATGATGATAATCTGTCTGATCCACAACAATATAGAATTACAATTGCGCCAATCTATTCCGATGATGATCTTAAATCTGAGGAAAACCAATTTCATTTGCAAACTGCTTCAGGCAGTGCTCAAAATTTCCTGGTTGAGGTGGAATGTTTAGAAGGGTTTACACAAGTAAGTAGAAGAAGAAGAAACACAAACAAGGGCCCGACGAAACTCCCAAACGCAGATCAACATGACTCACAATAATACTACCAGATGGGATGGATTTCACACCCAATGGTCACTAGAAGTCAATCTAAAAAGCCTCAAAATGAATCAGATTACTTTTTATACCCAGTAGACCCAAGACTTGACTCTCCGCACAAATTGGCTGCAGCTCTCAAGCGCTATAAGTCCTCACACCCGGAGGCTACAACTTACCAACCTTATCTTCTGAAGGCGATCAAGTTTCACAATAGATACAACAGGAATATCTCAGCTTCTCTTGGAATTCCCACAAAAAATTCAACCGCTAAATTTCTTTACTTTCCCATTTGCTTTATTTAATGCTTTATTTTATATCTTGTATCTTTTAACTTTTCATTAATAAAACCAGGAGGTGTTCCCAGGCACTCCCGGCCCCCAGCTCGTGTGGTTTACTCCAAAAAAAAAAGATAAAAATGATGGAACTAAAAATCAAAATTTTAAAAAGTGAAGAAATTGTAAAATGAGAAAAACCAGAAGTGATATTGCCATTGTTGATAAAATTATGCCATACAAATTATGGCACTATAAATTTCAATACTGCAAACTATTATATTTTTGTCATTTCGAGATTGAAAATATGTACAAAAAGCAAAGTTATTTTTTAAAAATAGAAAAAGAAACAATATAATAAAAAACACATCTAAAATTTTTGACAGCTAATCCAAATCTTATAAAAAAAATCTAAAACTTTCTGGAGCTGGTTCAAATCGGTGGTATCAAAATTTTGAATCCAAAATTTTGTTTCTAGCAATTTTTAGTTAGATTCTCAATCAAAAAATAAACAAAACAATAAGTGAAAAGTTGCAAATTAATCGATATGCAGAAAAAGAGAGGAGAAGGGTGAGATTTTGAGAAGGGGAGAAGAAGAATGGGAAGAAGAGGTAAAAGAAGAAGAAGAAGATGGGGAAGAAGAGGAAGAAAAGGGAGAATAAAGCTCACCTCTGGACTGCCGTCGTTGCGTAATCACCGACGCCGCTGCAGAATCTCCGCCGCTGCGCCACCTTTGATATTCATCTCCATCGTGTAGAAATGAAAGACGATAGAGATGACCTGTTGTGCAATTCAATCCTTTAATTTGAGCATATCAGGCTTGTTTTACTCCTACCTTGGACCATTTAAAATTAAAACATACTCCCTCCGGTTCAGAATCTCTTTTACACTTTCCTTTTTTGTCAGTACCAAATTCATCTTTACATTTCATATTTTACCCATAAAATCTCATAAATATCCCTCTGACCGCCCACCCACCCAATGCATTAATCTCCTTCATACTATTTTACTACCCACCCACCCAACGCATTAAACCCCCACCGTCTCTCTTTATTCGGTCTGTCTGTAATCCCTCTGACCTTCTTTCTTCTCTCATCCTCACACCCCATATCTCTTCTCCTCTTCATCGCACCCCTCGTCCTCACATAGTTGCCCCCTTCTGATTTGTGTTCCTCTCCGGTTTAATGGATGCTAAAGCCACCTCTACTCAACTGGGAGATGCAGTGGAGGTGAAGTCGCCACTTGAGTACTCCGCCCGCCGCCAATCTGAACCACATCTTTCAGATCCGAAAAGTGTGAAGTCCATTTGAATTTCGGATTTGGAAAAAAAGGCAAGTTCCCCACGATACACCCTTAATGTTTGAGTTTTTACTCTTTCTTCTTTAAAAAACAATAATCTTCCACATGCAATGTGTTTTGCAGGCTTGGGTAAACCCAGTAATCGTTCGGTTCGGTGATTGTTCCACTGAAACAGATCCTTATTGGCGGTTGAGGAAAAAGCATGGCTCCAACCTGGTCAGTGACACGTTCGAAGGGCTGGATGGCTTGGAGGACTCGGGGGATGATGCAACCTCCAGATATTTTGAGGGTGAGGAGCCATACAGGGTTGGTGATTCCGCTGACGAACTATTTGCAGACACTCCTCCTTATACTCCAAAGGGTTAATTATACGGGCAGTATTCTCTGTCTCTGTACTATCTTTATTTTTTTTTGAGTAATTTCATGTTTGTTGCCTAAGGTGTATGATGTGAAAACTAAGGATGAATTGGGGGTACTGATTATGAAATTGTTGCTTTTGAAATATGATGACTCAATCTATTTTGTTTGATTGAGGCTGAAAACATGTGCTGCCTAGTGCTTATGTGCTATTCTGTATGCCCAAACTGTGTTTGTGCATTGTAAATGTGTGTGCCTCAAATGTGATGAAATACTTATGCAACCCACTTATGAATGTGTAGGATGCCTTGTTTGTAAATCATGTTTGGCATTGATTGACTTGCTTACAATAATTAGTGTACAACAATGATCTAGGAAGTACATCAAAAAAGGTACTTTCAACATTGTGAAGTACATACAAAAAATGTACACCTACTTGCTTAATCATCCCTGTGTACATACAAAAAGTTGCAAAAAAATTGTCCTGTCTTTTTTAGATAGGTAGTTTAGAGATGAAGATCTTGATAATCTTCATCCATGAACTCTATCACTGTCACAACACTGCTTGTAAGTACTGTGTTTGTTGCCATCTGCTCCTCCATGTGTGCTTTAGCTGTGATATAGACTTCCTCATCAATCTGGACATTCTTGGGCAAAAGACATTGCCTTTCCAATCTGTCCTTCCCAACATGTTTAAGTTTGTAGTTGTTTCCCCCATTGTGCCTCAGAATTTCCTCCATTACATATTGAAAGCTTAAGAAAACTTTGTTTAGGGTGTGAGCTGTGAGATCATTGAATGCACTTTGGACTACTTCTATCAAGACATTGATATTCTTTGGTGCATTCTGATCTTTCAGAGAATCAATTGCCCTAAAAAAAACCTAAATCCAACACATTCAAATTTGGGCTATTGGGTGGTTGGCAACGCAACTCTATGTTCCAACCATCTTCTGTCCCATGCTTAACAAACTCTGGATCAGTAGTAAGTAAATGAGGCCTAGCATTGTCTTGTTGTATAATGACATGTTTGTTTTCTGCATCTGGCCACTTTCTTTAATTGCAGGCAGAATATGTGTTAAGATCATGTCTTTTATAACTCCTCTGGTCACCCTCATTGTTGTCTTTGTCTCTAAGGTCCCAGCTGGCCTATTCTTGCTCGCTCTCTTTGCTTTGTCTTCAAAAGTAAAAGGAAATATCCCTATTTTACCATCCCATAATACCTCCCCCTGATGGCCTATTCTAGGCCTTCCTACTGCAGCAATAAACATCACTTTTGGTATGAATTTTTTGGACTGAGTTGTTCTGTAAGGGTCCTGTTCTGTTGGAAAGGTATAAAATGTGGTGGTTTCTTTTTATAAGTAGAACCACTTCTCATCTATGTGTACATGATCATAAAAATCATGAAAAGTTGGGGAAAAGGGAAGTGAGCTCGGAATAATATGGCTTAGGCAGAACTGTAACCTTTTCAGCATACCCTCAGCTGTGAGAAGAGGTTTAATGGCATTAGAATGTCTCTTGATCTGCTTACTCTTGAACCATCTCTGCACAGTTGACTTTGATACTTGCATTGCAAATGCCAAAGACCTCATATTTTTCCTTTTATGAAATAAAATTTCAGCCATTTTTGACAAGTCTAATGCAATTTTTTTGGCTCCTACATTACCTGCGTATTTGGTCTGCACATTTATGGCTTGCCCAGCCTGCATTTGTGCCTTTGCTATGCCCCACAGTTTGTGTACAGTTTGTCTTGAGGTGTTGAACTCATTTGCAACTGTTGTGATCATGCCCCTCTGAAGTTTTCCATCTATCAACTTTGCCAACAGCATGTCTATTATGTTTCTTCGCATTTCATTTGAAAGCTTTAAGTCTTTTGGCAGCCTCTGTGCATTCTGATCTGTGTCACTTTCATCTGCAGGTACGTGGGGAACTACCAGCTCCATGTCATCTTGCTCGGCTTCGGTGTGTGGTGCAAAGGGAGGCATATCTGCTAAAGGAGTTGCAGCAGAGGCAGATTCGGGAGCCATATCAGGAAGCTCAGAGACAGAAGAGGAAAACTGAGCTGTCCCAGATTCCATTTTTTGTTGGGGAGTAAAGCATGTGTACTTGGGGAGTAAATGAGGGGTATATATAGGGTAGAAGTAATTTTGGGGGAAAAGGTTTCTATTTTTAGCTTTTGGAGGGAATGTGAATAATTAAACAGTTTGCAGATGTAGTGTTTTTTAAGAGGGGTACGAATTACCCTCTCTCCTCTTGTATGTTGTCAGGATGCTTTAACTTCATATTACCCCTTTATTTACTACTTTTACCCTCTTTTCTTTTAACTTTACCTTTACTTTTTATATCAAGGGTATCAATGGAAAGTGAAGTACAAAAATTAGGCCACCTTAAATGTAGAAAAGTCAAAGCGTAAACAACATTCTGAACCGGAGGGAGTACAAAATAGTGAGATAAGAGATACTTCAAGTATATGTTTATTTACAAAAAAAAGACTTATTCGATCCTACTAAAAATATAAAACTTGCAATTAGGAGTATGTGAGACTTATTTTAGAAATAAAACAATGGAGGTCTTATTTTGGCATTGTGTCTATGTATTAGTTATATTTAAGGAATTTCCTAAATAATATTTGGTTTACATGTATAACTCGTTTGGTAACACCGAAATTGGATGAATCGGTTGAAATTGGTGAAATTCAAACTAATGTGGTTGAATTTGCTGTGCTGAATTATGAAAAATATGATATTTTAAAGTGTGACACCGCACCCGAACGTCCTTGAAAATTCAATTTAAATTCAAATATATGTATCGAATTTCCGACTCCAAACAATTGTAAAACGATTAATGTCCTACGTAGTGCATGGTTGAATATCGTACTATTCAAACTCGTACATTAGTGTCGGGTTTTGCAAATACTTATTCGGGACTTATTAATAAATAAATAAAAAAGCCCAACATTATTTAAATAGTGATACATAATCTTTCAAGACAATTTGAGGAAGGTCGGGCGGCCCAAACATTATTTGGGGCCCAACCTGCTAAAAATAGCAAGTATTCGAGAATGACGTTCTAGACCCACTCGGGAGTGACCCACACGGCTAGTAGCCCAATAATATGTATGACAAATGTCAAATAAGTGATAGAATGATTAAAGAAGAATACAAATGCCTATAACCCCATCTTTGGCATTATTGAGCTAAATAATGGGAGTAGGATTTTCCTGCTATGATATCCATCAAGTAAATTATTGTGATGAACCTACACATATTGGAGATCAATAATGTGATGGAGGAAGTTGACTTGTTCTAAATAAATTAGGATGAGTACAAAAAGACATCTTTGACAAAAGATAAAACTATAGGACCCATCTTCCCATTTTTGGAAGTATTGATATATATTTTGGACCCCAAAATGATTGGGATCAATTGGGAACCACTCCACATGACTTGAGTACCTGCAAGACAAAGAAAAAATGGGTGAGATGACTATATGGGGCGAGCATGTTGACTTAAGAGCAATACATTACAAAAAGAAATAAAGGTGGAGGTCCACCTCACATTTGATTGCAAACCAATGTCTCCCATGCTCTTTTGTGAGCCACATGCTCTCTTAGCATGTTTAAGGCATCCTTTACACTCCCCCCTACATCCCATTCGAACTCCCCAAGATAAGAGAGAAGGAGAGAGCCACATAACCAAGATAAGCCAAAGAGAGAGCAAGCTGTCCGCACGTTCGTTCTTCAGTGCGTAGCTCTGATTGTTTGAGCCATAACTCGAGATTCACTCGTCCAATTAAAGCGTATAAGATACCAAAAGAAATCTCTCAAGACGAGGAATCCGTGGATGTCTGGTTTTCATCAATCGGAGTAGTGGAAGGCTTCCAAATCGTCCGAGAAAAACACAACCTCGCAGAATACGTTTTTGTATTCAAAGTAAGTTTGAATCCAAAACCTTCCTCTCTATTGTCTAAATCGTATAAATGATTGAAGAACTATTATACACTGATTGAAGTGTATAAAATGTTATTATAAAGTGACTTTAATTGTTGGAAAGGTTAGATACTAACCTAGACAAAACCTTGAAAGGTTAGGGAACGAATTCGTCGGGAAACACCCGTTCTAGGGACTGTTTTTGCGTCTTCGGGTAGGAGTTGAACTAGCACTTTGAGGGGGCTGTTTAACACTCAATTCCAAGCAAGGAATCAGTTCTAAAACCTTCTTGGCCGAGGCTTTGGTCGTTGGAGCGAGAAGGAAGGTTTTAAAGCTCATTTGAGGTGAGGACCGACATCTAGTTGCTTACAACTTGTAGGTTATGCATGAGATTACCTAAATGCTTGAATCATGTTTTTGTGAATAAATATGCTTGAACATGATATGAATGATAAGTAATGGACTTGACCATGAATTGAAACCATATTGATGAATATGGAGTCATGTGAGATAAAAGTATGCTAATATGGTAAATTGACCTTCCAACTCATGTATGAATGTTATGTGTATGTAAATGTATAATTTCATGATGATGCTTAGCACATGGGAGGCTGCCACATATCTATTGATATGGAGGGGCTACCATTTATGATAAATGAGTTGTAGGAATAATCTTAATAGTATTGTGATGCTAGTTAAGGATTGTTCAAAATGTTGATAGAATCAAATTTAAGGTTTGAGTTGTTTGTGATGAACTTGAATAAGATTCAAGTGTCAAGTGTGATTGTATGAAGTAGGAGATCTATGGTGTGATTATATGAAGTAGGAGATCTATGGTGCGATTATATGAAGTAGGAGATCTATGGTGTGATTATATGAAGTGGGAGATCTATGGTGGGATTGTATGAAGTAGGAGATCTATGGGGTGAATACATGAAGTAGGAGATCTATGATATGATTATATGAAGTAGGAGATCTATGATGCGAGTGCATGATGATGTACTCGAGCCTAACTCTAGAAATGAGAAGTTATATTAGGGTTGGACCCTATGTATTGTCGTGACTATTAGTCACGGGGTTTGGGAAATGTTTTATAACAAACACGGGCCTTTGAGCCGACTACTTGACTTTATATAAAGTAAGTATGTATTTGAAAGGGGTAATCTGGGATTACGGCCTATACTATATTATCACCCTATTTGAGGGTCTTGTGTGTGAAATACTTGTTGTATATCTATTAGATGCCTGCCACACCAGCACTTTATAGCCCTATAGAGTGCTGACCCCTTCGGGGGCGTCCCACCACCATTTTTCAGGTTGAGGCTAGAGCTTGCTTCCTGTGCTCGTTGCTCGAGAGATCATATAGGAGGGAAGACTTGGTTCGTGCTTCCTCCATTCTATTTTTAAACCTTTCTAAACATGCTCATGGATATTTTACTATGGAGCCTGCGTGCTCATGAAATGCCTTGTGTGGCCCTTTTGTTTTAAACAACGTTTCCGCTGCGTTATGAATTACTTATTATGTTTGTTTATGGATGTATATGTGTGAATGATATTCAAGACGCCTTGTATAATATGAATGTGTTGGACTGCGGTTGACTATTCGTATTGTACGGCGGGTTGTTGACGTGTCCGGATAGGTCCGGGGCGTGACAATTAAGTTGGTATCAGAGCCTTAGTCCATAAACTTCATAATGAAGTCTCAAAATTCTCTTTTCAAAATGATTTTTGAAAACCATGAGCAAAAACGTTTTGTACTTAAGAACTTTTGGTGTTTGAGTTGCAAGGTCTCTAATTGTTAAGATGGCGCCCTTACCGATTGGTATGGCGGCGACTTGGCCCAAGAGATGTCTTAAGTACCTATCTGTCAGTTGACATTTGAAACGAGTCTAATGACTCATTCCAATTATTTCTTTCAGTGATGGAGGGTGATTGTGGTACTATGAATAGGGAGAACTCGGAAGGGTTTGCACCGGGTGGAACCGGGCATGCCAACCGAGAAAAGCCCGTAGGAATAAAGGTTCACGAAATTCTAGAAGCTCAAATCGTGAGTGGCGGTCATGTTAGAACCAATGAAGAATCACCTTGTCATAGCAAAATTGAAACACTCAAGGCTTCGGGTGACGAGGGAGATGATTTGAGTGATGAGAACCTTGATGGTGCACCCATTGAACAAATGGGCATGGTCATAGATTGGCTTCAACGTGACCGTGTGAGGCTTATACAAAAACGCCAAGCTAGGCAAGCTGAGGGCATACCGTTAGTAAGGAAAAGGAGGTGGGGAGACAACGATTCCCAAAGACATTCAAGAAGGACAAACGTTGAGGGTGACAAAACCTTCAGGGCGCAGACACTATCACTTGAGTGGAGTCGGGGCTCGGGTGGCCAGAACTCGAGGTCAAAGGGTCCGAGGGTACCTAGGTGCAACAATTGCAAGAAACACCACTCGGGTAAGTGTCACGACCCTCCTAAGTGCTATCATTGCACATAGGTCGGGCACACGAGAGTGAGCTGCCCACAAATTGTGCAAAACCAAACTTCGGGGTCAAGTGGTGGAACTACAAGAAATGAAAACCAAACCGAGGTTTCTCAAGGGAGCAGGGGACATGGGGGAGCAAGCACGAGCAATGCGCCATCCGTGAACCAAGGAAGGACCCAAGCTAGGGTCTATGCGATGACAGAGGCGGATGCTCAAGCTAACCCGGATTCCGTTGCAGGTATTGCCTCCCGTATACTAGTGTTTTATCCTTAATTAGTCCATAAATTAAGGTTACTAATCGTTGGGATCATTGCACGAAATTTTGGGATCAAACGGAGCGAAATCGGGCGAAAGACGGCTGATTTCCGCCAACGCACACCAGGCTGGACCATACGCACGGCCGTGCGTTGTCCGTGCGTTGGTCCGTGCGTTGGTGGCAGTAGCAACCGGGAAGAAATTGATATACGCACGGCCGTGCGTTGTCCGTGCGTTGGTCCGTGCGTTGGTGGCAGTAGCAACCGGGAAGAAATTGCTATACGCACGGACGTGCGTTGTCCGTGCGTTGGTCCGTGCGTTAGTGGCAGTAGCTCCGTTTTGAGGTTATAAGACACGCACGCCGTGCGTACCTCCTAGGCACGCCGTGCGTACCTCCTGGACAGCCCAAAGTCGACTTTTTCGCGCCGTATTGCAACGTTAAGACCCGTTCTTGATCCCAAACACGTGTGTGAACATAATAAACCTCTCTAAATGAGTAGGGAGGGTAGGAAAGATGTCTTACATGGTTCATGAATGTAGGGACACTAAAGATTAATGGGAAGGATGCGCGAATCCTTATCGATACCGGGGCGCAACGTTCATTTGTGAATGAAGCGTTCGCCAAGAGTTTGGAAGTGCAATCCGCACCATTGATGCAAACCTTAGTGGTATCAACACCACTAGGGGATGACGTGGAAATAACTCATTACTATCCATCTTGTGGGGTGGAAGTTAATGGTCAAACCTTGACGTGTGACTTCGTACCGCTGAGCATGATTGAATTCGATGCAATCCTAGGGTTGGATTGGCTAGAAAGGAACCATGCTAGGGTAGATTGCTACACGAAGGTTCTTAAACTCGAAGGCAATGATGGGGAGACCCTACGCTTCGAGGGCGATCGAGGGAGATCAAATAGCTGTATCATATCCGCCGTGAGAGCGAGAAGTATGATGAGAAAGGGATGCCACGCATATCTAGCATACGTGGTTGACAAAACCAAAGAGGAAACGAACATCGATGATGTGAGGGTGGTTTGTAAGTATCCGGATGTCTTCCCTAAAGACCTACCAGGGCTTCCACCTGATAGGGAGATTGAATTTGTGATCGAGGTCGAGCCTGGTACCAAACCAATCTCCATACCGCCATACCGTATGGCACCCGCTGAACTTAACGAGTTGAAAACCCAATTGCAAGAGCTTTTGGATAATGGTTTCATTAGACCAAGCCACTCCCCGTGGGGAGCACCAGTTCTTTTTGTGAAAAAGAAAGATGGGACACTTCGAATGTGTATTGACTATCGTCAACTGAACAAGGTCACAATCAAGAATAGGTATCCCTTGCCTAGGATTGATGACTTGTTTGATCAACTACGAGTGGCGACTATGTTTTCAAAGATTGACTTGAGGTCGGGTTACCATCAACCGAAGATTAAGGAAGATGACATACCAAAAAGTGCTTTTCGCACAAGGTATGAGCACTTTGAATTCCTTGTTATGTCGTTTGGGTTAACAAACGCCCCAGCGGCATTCATGGACTTGGTGAATCGAGTATTTCATATATACTTGGACCGAATTGTGATTGTGTTCATATATGACATCTTAATTTACTCAAGGAGTGAAGAAGAACATGAGCGGCACTTGGTCCTGGATCTTGAAACACTACGAGAGAAGCAATTTTGCGCCAAGTTCTCTAAGTGCGAGTTTTGGCTTAAAGAGATTGGCTTTCTTGGGCATGTAGTTTCTGAGTCAGGCATTGCCGTGGATAACAAGAAGATTGGGGCTATCACATAATGGGAAAGGCCTAAGAACGTGAAGGAGATTCGTAGTTTCCTCGGGCTAGCGGGTTACTACAGATAATTCGTGGAGAAGTTCTCAGTTTTAGCATCGCCATTGACGAAGCTCACTCGAAAGGGAGCTAAGTTTATATGGGATGACAAATGTGAGAAAGGATTCATCGAACTGAAGAAGAGATTGACCGAGGCACCGGTACTTGCATTACCCAAACAGGGTGTGGGGTATGATGTCTATAGTGACGCGAGCATCCAAGGGTTTGGGTGTGCGTTGATGCAGGAGGGGAGGGTAACTGCCTATGCTTCACGACAGTTGAAGAAGCATGAGGTAAAATTATCCTACCCATGATCTGGAGCTGGGAGCAGTAGTGTTTGCACTGAAGAATTGGAGACATTATCTCTACGGAGAGACATGTCACATATATACTGATCATAAGAGCTTGAAGTACGTGTTTACTCAAAAATAGTTAAACATGAGACAGAGACGGTGGCTGGAGTCGATAAAGGACTACCATCTAGTTATTGAGTACCATCCAGGTAAGGCAAACGTTGTAGCAGTTGCCCTTAGTCGGAAGAGTTCGTGGGGCATCGTTGACTAGTTTGAGGGCACTGAGGGCCCAATTGGATGTATCTAGTGACGGTGCCTTATTAGCACGATTCGAGGTGAGCCGACCTTACTTGATGAGATCAAGAAGGGTCAAGAGGCTGACGTAGAACTTATAAAGGCCCGGGAACGCATGCAAGCGGGACCGGTGGAGCATTTCAGGGAAAGAGATGATAGTCTCTTGTTATTTCGTGACCTAGTGTGTGTACCGTCAGATGATGAGCTCTGAAAGTCCATCTTAGAGGAGGCTCATTCATCGGCTTATGCCATGCACCCGGGGGGCACGAAAATGTATCGTGATTTGAAAGAGAGTTACTTGTGGTCTGGTACGAAGAGGGAAATAGCTGAATACATTAGTCGATGCCTTACTTGTCAGCAAGTTAAGGCAGAACATCAGCATCCAGCAGGCTTGTTACAACCACTTTCCATTCCTGAATGGAAGTGGGAACATGTGACTATGGATTTCGTGGTAGGTTTACCACGAACAATTCGGAACTATGATGCAGTTTGGGTTGTTGTGGATAGGCTCACGAAGAGTGCACACTTCTTGCCTATCAACACTACCTACCCACTTGAGAGGTTAGCCAAATTGTATACGGATGAGATCGTGAGGCTGCATGGGGTCCCAGTGACCATTGTATCCGATAGAGACCCACGATTCACATCACGTTTTGGCCGAAATTCCAGGAGTCTATGGGAACGAGGTTGAAGTTCAGTACTGCTTTCCATCCACAGACGGATGGGCAGTCTGAAAGGGTTATACAGATCTTAGAGGATATGCTGAGGGCTTGTGCGTTAGAGTTCCAAGGAAGTTGGGACAACCACTTAGCACTTGTGGAGTTTGCCTATAACAACAGTTATCAGGCAGGTATCGGCATGCCTCCATGATGGGTGTTTTCTCGCACTTAAAAAGATTGTAATATAGTGGTGTAAGTACGAGTATCGTCTCCACAGGGACGGACAAAAGGGAATCAAGAATTAATTAAATTCAACGATTAAAAAGAAATAAAATAAATGTGTCGTGCGAGATTTGATTGGGTGGAAAATTAAACTAATGCTAATGAGCAATAAAATAAAAAGATTGGTTTCTCTCCAATTAATGACGAAGGGAATAGGGATTGATTCCGGGGTAACCAGATTTCTGGCAGATCAGGCCTAATTACATGAATTTAATTTAATTGAGCCTAGCTAATCATTACTAAGTTCTTACCGCTCTCGCGGCGTAGAGTACAATAATTTAGGGGACCAGGCTGATCTCTCATGCGACAGGATCCTAAATTATTGCCAAGACGAGCGAGCTTACGGCCCCTTAATCGCTACTAATCTCTTAGCGAACGATTAAGTGTGTGTGAATGTGTCCTAGAACAAATTAGATCTCTCTTAATTCATTCTACATGCAATTGTAATTCTAGCTGCAGTCTAGGTTACAAGAGATATCAATTAAATTATTCAAACACAAATTAAACGGCATTCATGCAATTAAACCGACAAGAATCTAGCCATACATCATGATTAACCCCTTCATCAACCCCAAATCCCTAATTAAACTACTCACAATTCATAATTGAAGAATCAACAGAATTGAGATGAATAGAATAAATTGTCATTAATTAAAAAGATGAACTTACAAATAATCCCAGGGTCTTGGAAGAAAATAGCGTAAAAACGGTGTTAAATTCGTCCCTAGGCCTCTCCGTAATGTTCGTAACGTCAAAAAATGGGTATGGGGGTCTTATTTATAGAAAACAGATGAGTTTGGGCTGAACTGGGACTAAAAAGGGGCTGAAATCCGCGTCTCGGGTGTACGCACGATCGTGCGTACCTTGCCACGCACGATCGTGCGTAGCAGGCAGAATTGTTGCCGCGTTTTTGGCTCTTACGCACGATCGTGCGTCCTTTTACGCACGGTCGTGCGTCCGTGCTCTTCAGCCTTTTTTCTATTCCGAATTTGACAAAACTTCCTTCATGAAAGTTGTAGATAATGAAGTCCTCTATCCATCCCAACTTGCCGAATGTGATTTGAATCATCCAATCAAGAGATATGACCAAAATGGTGGAAGGTGTCATTCTGAAATCGCAACAGAGATCATCTGACTTCATCGTCTGTTTTCACCTTCTTTCTCTCATATTCTCGTAATGGTGTCTTCATATGATTTGTAGCCCTTGAAGTTGGCTTTCATATGCAACTTGAATCGTGTCCTGTGGATGCTTCTACAAAGAGATATGCTTGAACGATTGACCAAAGGTCATCCTGATCGTCGTTTTTCCAGCTTCATTGTTCTTCTTTTGATCCCATAGCCAATCCTAGAGCTCTTTTGTCATCAAATCTTCATCGTGAACCTCCCGGTGACCTCCAAAGCTCTCAATCCACTCTCTAATGCATCTCGAATCATCCCGATTGCTCCTCAAGTGCCGATGTTGAACTCTAAATTCCTCATTTTGACTCCAAATGCAACAAAACTCGAACCAACACATGTTAAACATAACTTGAGCTAAAATTAAGACTTGCAACACCTTAAATCTAGGAAAACCATCAAAATCCAATCCCAACAACACGCATCAAATGCGTGTCTAAATACGGACTTATCAGATTCTCCCACACTTAAGCCTTTGCTTGTCCTCAAGCAAACTGAACAACGGGACTTACGATAATCACCACACGGAATCAAAACAATTAGCATGCACACTTAGTTAAAGGAATATTCACAGAACAGGCAGACTAAACCAAGAAAATTCTTCCCTAAACTACATCTTTGTACTCTAGCTAAACTATTTGACAAAGTATTCACAACATCCTTAGAGTAATGACAGCATACACAAATAAACTAGCTATTGATGAGATGGACTTGTGAAGGTGATGGTGAATGGTGAATGGTAATAAACAGTCCCTTTCTTTTGAGAGATTGGAATATTCTAACAAAGACTCAATGCATTCAGGAACTTCAGGGCTATTCTTAGGATCAAGGAACTCAGTAGGCCACAATTTAGGAACAATCATTTAAACCTATGCAAAGAGTAGACACGGTGTACAACTAAGCTAAACCGTCTCGGCACATTTGTGCTTTGACGTATACTTGAAGTACGCGAAGGACTAAAGCTAATTTTTGCAATAGCCTCCAAGTTCATTAATTAAGTTTAGTTTTCCTTGTCATGTTTGCACGAGAACGCCATTTCTTTCGAAAGATACCCAAGTCTCATCTTACGCTTTTTGACCGGGGCTCCCATTCTCTTTTTCGGAAAGTAAGAGGTCTAGCTATATTAATTTTTCACCTTTCGGATTCTTACTAGACATTACCCCATTCTAATCTCGGCCTCACCAAGGAAAAATAGCAATTTATGTTCATTAATTTCAAAGTGAATCCATGCCTACAATGCAATCCTCGAAAGTATCATATTCCTAAGAAGTGACTGCTCTTACCCCATTTGGGTATAGGAACAGTGCCAAAAATGGCTCCTACACAAATTCCTTAAACTTAGCAAATTAATCCCCTAGTTCCCTAAACACCAAGACTATGTCAGAAATATTCACGGGTAAGGAAACACGGTCCATTTGGCTATGGAGCTCAATTAATTGGGTAACAAAGAACAATCAGGCTCAAAATGGCTTCTCCTAAAGGGTTCTTTCAGGTGGGGTGGATGATTATTGGAAAATTCAATGGGTGACTAATGCCTTCATCCTTTCAACAACTAGATTACCGTGCAAGCAATTTAAGCCTAAATACTTTAAGAATGTTCTAAAAGCATAGTCAAAACGCTAGACAGCTCACAAAGACACAGTTTGAAGAAAAATTTTCAAAAATTTTGACATGAATTTCCTTATGAATATACAACTAACACCTGCGCATGCTAACTCTAAAAATCACATGTAACAACTACTGCCCGAATGCCCAATTCACTCCCCCACACTTAAACTTTGGCATCGTCCTCGATGACCAAATATGCATTATGTACTAGGGGTAAAGAGGAAAGGGTCACGCGTGCTCAAAATCAACTCAAGTTAACATTACGCATCGAGTAAATAGAATCAAAGAAACTTCCCTATGGCGCTGGTCGATGCAGAACTAAACTGAGTCAATGTAATCCTCGGCACATCACCCATACAACAAGACCCTGAGCTGCAACAAAAACACAAAGCAAAACAACCAAACAACAAACAAAGCAAAAGCAAAAAGAAAAGCAGAATTAAGCTCGGGTTGCCTCCCGAGAAGCGCTATTTTTAACGTCGTTTGCCCGACGCAACTTCCTCATACGCTCTCAAATAGCAAAGACTGCAGTGGTGCACTAATAATCAATGTCTCCAGCTTCCTCTCAACAAATGCCAGTAGGTGTCGCGGATCCTTAAATTCTCGAATATGTGTAGGCGGCACATGGTCTTCATAACCCTCATCTGCACAGAAGTGAAGTATGAAACTCTCATCCTCTTCAGGTGGATATGGAACATGAGTGAAAACTTTGATTACTCTAGGCATCACCGGAAGCTCAAAACATGTCTCCAAGCAAGGAGTAGGAGCAACACCGTAATCAAACTGCACCATAGAAAAGTCTTCTTCTTCCTCACAAATATCATGAAAATTCACAGCCTCTCCTCTGTACTCTGTATCACTCCCCATGAAGGCATCCCAACTCTCGTTAACATCGTTCTTATCAATAACTTCCCGGATGATGTTGTCATTCTCCACACAAAAAGGAATATCGTCATCAAGGAGTGAATCAAAGAAGTCCATATCTGAAACCACGTAAGAGTGGACCGGTGCATGTGTACAAGAGGGAAATTCTTGCTTCTGGAGCGGGACTTCTTCATTATGAACATCATGTAACTCGCCCTCACTCTCTTGAAGCATGTAATCATCTTTTCCCAACTCATCTTCAATACCCAAACCTACCTCAGTAGCTGCATCAACGTCATGACTGATCTTCTCCTTGCCCTCATCAGGTGTTGAGACTAACGGTAAATCAAAGGGATGGGGAGTTTCTGTATGAAGATCACAGTGATTTGTGACTTCATCAGTTACAGCTTGTACCGTTTCAAACTTTTTCCTGTATTCTTGGAAAAACAACTTCACACTATTATCTTCTTCTTCATCTTCAAACATAGGAGGGTCTTCAAAAACATCAGGAAGTGTATCATCCATCATATTCCCACCTTCGCAGTCCGACTCACTCACATGATCATCCCTATTGGTCTCCTCAGGTTGGGCTTTTGTGTCGCTAGGATGGGATCTCTCGGACTCCTCAGATAGGGCGTTAAACAGTTGATCCAAGTGATTACTGAAATTCTGCATTCTGGCTGTGAGTTGCATGATTCCCTCTTCCAAGTAAGAAAGCCTCTTTAAATCTGCCTCCTCTAGATCCTCTTGTTGATTATGAGACTCATTACTCGGGAAGTATGTAGGAGTGGCTGAAACATTTGTGTCCGTAAATTGTGTGGAGGAAGAAGTGGGGTATGCAGTTGCCCAGTAAGGATGGTCGTATGGAGGAATGGGGCAAAGACATGAATGGTGACCACCTCCACAGAAGTTACAAATGCTATTTTTAGGAAAGTAATCAACCAATTCCTCGGGACTTTTAGTTTGAATGAGAAATTCCATAATGGAGCCTGGTTTTGTCCGAGGATATTGTGGATAAGGATACTGATTAGGAGAATGACATTGGGAGTATTGCGTATTTGGAAAAGGGTAAGAATAGGAAGATGGAAACTTTTGTGGTGTTGGAGAATAATTTTGATGAGGTGAGTAATATTGAGGAGGAGGAGTGTAAGGAGGGTATGGCGTATATGGTGAATATTCCATGGAGGTTTGAGGGTAAGGAATTCCTCCAGGAATTTGGCTGAATAGGTTCATCTCATGCCTCTTAGAAAAATACCTGAAAGGTTAGCACAGAAAAATCCTACGGAAAACAAAAAGAAAACTAACTAAAAAAATCTCGCTGAAATTAATTAACCCTTAAAACCGACACCGTCCCCGGCAACGGCGCCAAAAACTGATGGGTGTTTTCTCGCACTTAAAAAGATTGTAATATAGTGGTGTAAGTACGAGTATCGTCTCCACAGGGACGGACAAAAGGGAATCAAGAATTAATTAAATTCAGCGATTAAAAAGAAATAAAATAAATGTGTCGTGCGAGATTTGATTGGGTGGAAAATTAAACTAATGCTAATGAGCAATAAAATAAAAAGATTGGTTTCTCTCCAATTAATGACGAAGGGAATAGGGATTGATTCCGGGGTAACCAGATTTCTGGCAGATCAGGCCTAATTACATGAATTTAATTTAATTGAGCCTAGCTAATCATTACTAAGTTCTTACCGCTCTCGCGGCGTAGAGTACAATAATTTAGGGGACCAGGCTGATCTCTCATGCGACAGGATCCTAAATTATTGCCAAGACGAGCGAGCTTACGGCCCCTTAATCGCTACTAATCTCTTAGCGAATGATTAAGTGTGTGTGAATGTGTCCTAGAACAAATTAGATCTCTCTTAATTCATTCTACATGCAATTGTAATTCTAGCTGCAGTCTAGGTTACAAGAGATATCAATTAAATTATTCAAACACAAATTAAACGGCATTCATGCAATTAAACCGACAAGAATCTAGCCATACATCATGATTAACCCCTTCATCAACCCCAAATCCCTAATTAAACTACTCACAATTCATAATTGAAGAATCAACAGAATTGAGATGAATAGAATAAATTGTCATTAATTAAAAAGATGAACTTACAAATAATCCCAGGGTCTTGGAAGAAAATAGCGTAAAAACGGTGTTAAATTCGTTCCTAGGCCTCTCCGTAATGTTCGTAACGTCAAAAAATGGGTATGGGGGTCTTATTTATAGAAAACAGATGAGTTTGGGCTGAACTGGGACTAAAAAGGGGCTGAAATCCGCGTCTCGGGTGTACGCACGATCGTGCGTACCTTGCCACGCACGATCGTGCGTAGCAGGCAGAATTGTTGCCGCGTTTTTGGCTCTTACGCACGATCGTGCGTCCTTTTACGCACGGTCGTGCGTCCGTGCTCTTCAGCCTTTTTTCTATTCTGAATTTGACAAAACTTCCTTCATGAAAGTTGTAGATAATGAAGTCCTCTATCCATCCCAACTTGCCGAATGTGATTTGAATCATCCAATCAAGAGATATGACCAAAATGGTGGAAGGTGTCATTCTGAAATCGCAACAGAGATCATCTGACTTCATCGTCTGTTTTCACCTTCTTTCTCTCATATTCTCGTAATGGTGTCTTCATATGATTTGTAGCCCTTGAAGTTGGATTTCATATGCAACTTGAATCGTGTCCTGTGGATGCTTCTACAAAGAGATATGCTTGAACGATTGACCAAAGGTCATCCTGATCGTCGTTTTTCCAGCTTCATTGTTCTTCTTTTGATCCCATAGCCAATCCTAGAGCTCTTTTGTCATCAAATCTTCATCGTGAACCTCCCGGTGACCTCCAAAGCTCTCAATCCACTCTCTAATGCATCTCGAATCATCCCGATTGCTCCTCAAGTGCCGATGTTGAACTCTAAATTCCTCATTTTGACTCCAAATGCAACAAAACTCGAACCAACACATGTTAAACATAACTTGAGCTAAAATTAAGACTTGCAACACCTTAAATCTAGGAAAACCATCAAAATCCAATCCCAACACGCATCAAATGCGTGTCTAAATACGGACTTATCACTCCATATGAAGCATCGTATGGGAGGAGGTGTCGTACACCGTTATGCTGAGACGAGGTTGGCATGGCCATACTCGAGGGTACTGAGTTGGTTGAGATCACCAAGTCAAGGGTGAAGTTGATTCGAGAGAGACTCAAAGCGGCTCAGGATAGACAAAAGAGTTATGCAGATAAGCGTCGAAGAACCTTAGAGTTTAAGGTTGAGGACGAAGTATTCTTGAAAGTTTCTCCTTGGAAAGGAATCATTCGATTCCAAACCCGAGGAAAGCTTAACCCACGATACATAGGTCCATTCAGAATTATAGAGAGGATTGGGGCCGTTGCATATCGTCTACAGTTGACTTCTGAATTAGAGAAGATACATAATGTGTTTCATGTATCCATGCTTAAGAAGTATGTACATGATCCCTCCCACGTATTGGAAAAGCCGCCTGTAGAGGTACGTGAGGATTTGAACTACGCTGTGCAACCAATCAAGGTCACCGATAGAAAGGTGAAGAAACTGAGGAGCAAAGAAGTCCCAATGGTTAAAGTCCTTTGGAAGAGCGATCGGGTCAAAGAAGAGAAATGGGAAACAGAGGCCTTGATGAGGAAGCAGTACGCTTCTCTATTCGAGTAGAGCTGTGAATTTCGGGGACGAAATTCCTGTTAAGGGGGGGTGAACTTGTGACACCGCACCCGAACGTCCTTGAAAATTCAATTTAAATTCAAATATATGTATCGAATTTCCGACTCCAAACAATTGTAAAACGATTAATGTCCTACGTAGTGCATGGTTGAATATCGTACTATTCAAACTCGTACATTAGTGTCGGGTTTTGCAAATACTTATTCGGGACTTATTAATAAATAAATAAAAAAGCCCAACATTATTTAAATAGTGATACATAATCTTTCAAGACAATTTGAGGAAGGTCGGGCGGCCCAAACATTATTTGGGGCCCAACCTGCTAAAAATAGCAAGTATTCGAGAATGACGTTCTAGACCCACTCGGGAGTGACCCACACGGCTAGTAGCCCAATAATATGTATGACAAATGTCAAATAAGTGATAGAATGATTAAAGAAGAATACAAATGCCTATAACCCCATCTTTGGCATTATTGAGCTAAATAATGGGAGTAGGATTTTCCTGCTATGATATCCATCAAGTAAATTATTGTGATGAACCTACACATATTGGAGATCAATAATGTGATGGAGGAAGTTGACTTGTTCTAAATAAATTAGGATGAGTACAAAAAGACATCTTTGACAAAAGATAAAACTATAGGACCCATCTTCCCATTTTTGGAAGTATTGATATATATTTTGGACCCCAAAATGATTGGGATCAATTGGGAACCACTCCACATGACTTGAGTACCTGCAAGACAAAGAAAAAATGGGTGAGATGACTATATGGGGCGAGCATGTTGACTTAAGAGCAATACATTACAAAAAGAAATAAAGGTGGAGGTCCACCTCACATTTGATTGCAAACCAATGTCTCCCATGCTCTTTTGTGAGCCACATGCTCTCTTAGCATGTTTAAGGCATCCTTTACACTCCCCCCTACATCCCATTCGAACTCCCCAAGATAAGAGAGAAGGAGAGAGCCACATAACCAAGATAAGCCAAAGAGAGAGCAAGCTGTCCGCAGGTTCGTTCTTCAGTGCGTAGCTCTGATTGTTTGAGCCATAACTCGAGATTCACTCGTCCAATTAAAGCGTATAAGATACCAAAAGAAATCTCTCAAGACGAGGAATCCGTGGATGTCTGGTTTTCATCAATCGGAGTAGTGGAAGGCTTCCAAATCGTCCGAGAAAAACACAACCTCGCAGAATACGTTTTTGTATTCAAAGTAAGTTTGAATCCAAAACCTTCCTCTCTATTGTCTAAATCGTATAAATGATTGAAGAACTATTATACACTGATTGAAGTGTATAAAATGTTATTATAAAGTGACTTTAATTGTTGGAAAGGTTAGATACTAACCTAGACAAAACCTTGAAAGGTTAGGGAACGAATTCGTCGGGAAACACCCGTTCTAGGGACTGTTTTTGCGTCTTCGGGTAGGAGTTGAACTAGCACTTTGAGGGGGCTGTTTAACACTCAATTCCAAGCAAGGAATCAGTTCTAAAACCTTCTTGGCCGAGGCTTTGGTCGTTGGAGCGAGAAGGAAGGTTTTAAAGCTCATTTGAGGTGAGGACCGACATCTAGTTGCTTACAACTTGTAGGTTATGCATGAGATTACCTAAATGCTTGAATCATGTTTTTGTGAATAAATATGCTTGAACATGATATGAATGATAAGTAATGGACTTGACCATGAATTGAAACCATATTGATGAATATGGAGTCATGTGAGATAAAAGTATGCTAATATGGTAAATTGACCTTCCAACTCATGTATGAATGTTATGTGTATGTAAATGTATAATTTCATGATGATGCTTCGCACATGGGAGGCTGCCACATATCTATTGATATGGAGGGGCTACCATTTATGATAAATGAGTTGTAGGAATAATCTTAATAGTATTGTGATGCTAGTTAAGGATTGTTCAAAATGTTGATAGAATCAAATTTAAGGTTTGAGTTGTTTGTGATGAACTTGAATAAGATTCAAGTGTCAAGTGTGATTGTATGAAGTAGGAGATCTATGGTGTGATTATATGAAGTAGGAGATCTATGGTGCGATTATATGAAGTAGGAGATCTATGGTGTGATTATATGAAGTGGGAGATCTATGGTGGGATTGTATGAAGTAGGAGATCTATGGGGTGAATACATGAAGTAGGAGATCTATGATATGATTATATGAAGTAGGAGATCTATGATGCGAGTGCATGATGATGTACTCGAGCCTAACTCTAGAAATGAGAAGTTATATTAGGGTTGGACCCTATGTATTGTCGTGACTATTAGTCACGGGGTTTGGGAAATGTTTTATAACAAACACGGGCCTTTGAGCCGACTACTTGACTTTATATAAAGTAAGTATGTATTTGAAAGGGGTAATCTGGGATTACGGCCTATACTATATTATCACCCTATTTGAGGGTCTTGTGTGTGAAATACTTGTTGTATATCTATTAGATGCCTGCCACACCAGCACTTTATAGCCCTATAGAGTGCTGACCCCTTCGGGGGCGTCCCACCACCATTTTTCAGGTTGAGGCTAGAGCTTGCTTCCTGTGCTCGTTGCTCGAGAGATCATATAGGAGGGAAGACTTGGTTCGTGCTTCCTCCATTCTGTTTTTAAACCTTTCTAAACATGCTCATGGATATTTTACTATGGAGCCTGCGTGCTCATGAAATGCCTTGTGTGGCCCTTTTGTTTTAAACAACGTTTCCGCTGCGTTATGAATTACTTATTATGTTTGTTTATGGATGTATATGTGTGAATGATATTCAAGACGCCTTGTATAATATGAATGTGTTGGACTGCGGTTGACTATTCGTATTGTACGGCGGGTTGTTGACGTGTCCGGATAGGTCCGGGGCGTGACATAAAGTATATTTTACCAATAAAATAAAGAAAGAAAAGTTATATCAATAAAAAATAGTTCATTTCCGCAATTTCTCTCAATCCAGCTGCAAAAGTAACTTCAGTTTTACTTATTTTGATAATTACACTATTGATCCTACAAAGTCAAAAAAAAAATACGCTTGGTAGTAAAGCTGGTTAATGAGGTTGTTAAGCCAAAAATGGGTGTTTTCAAAAGGGCTCATAGTCTCATTTGGCAACTTCTATTTTCAATTTATTAACATTATTATTAGACAAGTTTTATATAAGATATACCGTAAAACTTTTGATTAAATATATGAAGTATAAGGTTAAAGTCTCTTTTCTGATTAAATTGAGGCGTTTTGCTAAAGGGGGTATTTTCTTTTTCATATATTCATTTTCTTTATCTAATTAAAAATAAAATATATTTTATGTTTAATATTATCACAATTCATCACATTTAGCTAAATATTCATTTCATTCAGACCTGGCCTTCACCAATTTGAACAAATATTACTTATTCAGCCCGTCCACCTTTACTAAATGGGTTCCTAAGAGCATCTCCAATGGTTCCTCTTAAGGACTTGCTTGCAATTTTAAAGCTAATTGCTTACCACTGGAGCATTGCTTAACCTTTTGCTTGAGAAAGCTAATTAGCCAAAATGAGCTACTAGCTTGAGCAAATAAATTATTAAATATAACATTATTAATAATAAATGAAGAGGAAGATGACATAGCTAACCATTGGAGTAAATTTTAATTTTGCTGCAAATGCTTACGTGGCTAATCAAGCTAGGAAGATAATTAGCTAACCGTTGGAGATACTCTAATGGTCAGTGTACGCAGTGTTATCGCCTAGTATACACCGTGGTGTGTAAATTTCAATCAATTTGATTTCTTCGAAGATAACTAAGGATTAATATTTATCACATACAATTATAGTTATTGTTTGTTCTCATACATTGATTTAAAGTGTCATAGTATAGAGGTGGACACAAAAATAAATATGTGTGTCACAGAAACATGTCAATTGACAAACAATGATTATATGTGTTTATAATTAAATGTTTTCATGTAGATTTATTTCACAATGCATGGATAATGTTGAAGGAAATTCTATGTGGTGTGCTATCGTTTATATAGAATATGTATTAGGATCATTCTATGTAAACTATGTATTATGGGTCCATTGGCCCGTCTCTGTAAACCCTAATACCTCCCTATTTATGATAATGAAACTATACGCTCAATTCTCCCTACAACACGTTATCATCACGAGAACTCTAACATCTACCTCCCTCAGCCGCTGCTACCGGCAAAGACCTCCATCTCACCTCCATTAATGGCTCCCTTGTATGGCCTCATGCTACGGCGTTCAAAGAATCATCACTTTATTTGCCGTCGCTAAATTCATCCCCTCCCATGAAGCTCACTGACCGCTAGTCTGATGCTCATGGTCATCATTGTCCCAACCAGCCGGTCGCCCCCCTCTATTAGCCGCCGTCCTCATTCCGATGCCCCCTCTTAGTCGCACTTAGTCTCTCGCCGCTGCCCTGCCGGATCCAAAAATGCTGCCTGTCGGATCCATCGCTTAAAGATGTCTCCCGCCGGATCTGTTGCTGCGCACATTAATTACAGCAGGCTTATGGCCACCGGCCACCAGCCTCAATTGCCGAATTTCCGCCACCCTTGTCAAAGCAGCCGCTGGAGAGTCACTTGCTGGAGTCCGGTGCACATTTCCCTCAGCCAAATTTGGCAGATTGACGTCCCTATTCAGCCGCTAACGAAGCCGCAGCTTGAAGGTAGCTGTTGCAAACAAGCGACCGCGAACAAGCGGCGCCATCCATCACCTTGTCTGATGGTGTCTGTGACGCTGGTCGTTTCCATTCAGTCGGAGGTAAGTTGATCGATCGACAAGGATGGACAAATATACGTGGAGGGCCCCAATTGAAATTACAAGTGCATCCCATTTCAATTCCCACATGCAGAGGGTCCCAGGTATGTCAATTATGTGCTGTTTTATTCATTATATGTGATGATATACGTATGATGTGTACCTATTTTACAATTTTAATTATTAACAATTTATACTCCGTATATAATTAGTGGCATTATCTTGCACGTTGTCTTGCTTGTTTATCATCTATCATCACTATACATATCCCTTAAAATGCTCATCGTATAACATTTTGTGCATATTAAATGTTTTATTGCATATATATGTGCTTATAAGTCATACCAATCAGAATTATTGCTTATAATTCTTTTAATAATAAAAATTATAATTGGTGAAAGCCCACATTAGCACAAGCACTAGTGTTTGTTAAAAGCCAAAATAATGAACATTCCTATCTTGTGCGCTGTAGATTTTCATGTCAATTTATTTTCATGCCAATTTATTGTATTCAAGTAATTCTGACACCATTATAAGTTTTTGACTTTAGAATCTATTCCACGTTTTTATCCAAAGGATGGCAATTAGCCTTTAGAGCATCTCCAATGGTAAAATGTGCACGGTGCACACGTGGCATGGGAAATAACCACATAAATATTAGTAAATAAATTCTTTCTCTCCTTATTTGGATGATTTTATACATTTTTGGTAAGTTTTTCTCCACACTGTCAAGGAGACCGTCTAGATGTTGACATTGTTGTTGACATTGTAGGGAAAAACTTACCAAAATTGTATAAAATCATTCAAATAAGGAGATAAATAATTCATTTGCTAATATTTATGTGGTTATCACTCATGCCACATATGCAACGTGGACATTATAGCATTGGAGATGCTCTTATATTTTTTTTTTGAGAATATATTCCATTCTTTGGAAGGAAATAATTCTGATATACTCATAATTGTATATTTTAATTAAGGTTTGCTTGTCCAACTCAATTCGACTGTGACGTTTTGGGCAACAGAACATGAGTATCATTTTCAGCTTTCTAATGTTGGAATCACTATATTCCTCTCCGTTCAAAGAAAAAGGAAAGTGGAATGTCATATAATATTTTTTCCCCCAATAATTTATAACACATTGTATCTCAATTACTGATTACTGCAATCAATTTTACTTGATTAAGTACAAAAATATCAATGCATGTCGGGCACATGTCATGCGTAAAAAAATGTGTATGAAAACTAATCACAAAAGTTCATTTGGTAAAACGATTTTGTCTCAATTTTATACCAATCGCTACACTTATACTAATGAACTAGTAGAGGTAAACCACTTAATAAGGTTATGATTGTATTAGCACGTGTCAAAAAAGTGACACACAAAGAATTCTCCTTGGATAAAGAAACTTCAAAGAAATATGTATAGTGATATGAATATTGGGTAAAATTCATTTGTTGTACATCTATTGGTTGGAAGCGACAAAGAATCTCTGAAGAGTAAGAAATTCATTACATGAGACTAAGAGAGACTAAATTTTAAATTCAGATTTATGATTATCCCCTATGTTGAAAATAAGAATTTTCTCTAATTGTTGGATTTATCCATTTTTTAGTTTAACTCTTTCACGAGTTTCATAAATATGAACATTATAACTTCTAATTAGACTTTTAGTTTGAGTCTTAAAGTTTGTTATAAGACTTTTATGCACTGGCATATCTATAAATTTTGTACATATACCAATGTATACAAAGGAGT
Source organism: Cuscuta epithymum (assembly GCA_945859915.1). Lineage (NCBI taxonomy): Eukaryota > Viridiplantae > Streptophyta > Magnoliopsida > Solanales > Convolvulaceae > Cuscuta > Cuscuta epithymum. Next base: position 171,588 of record CAMAPF010000943.1, read on the forward strand.
ATATCCATAAAATAATAGAATGATATGTACCTCATTCTGATTGAGATAATAGCACTCTAAAATATATGAGTGACATTTGCAAATTATTATAACCACTGACAAATAGGTGTTTTAACTAATTGTGGTTGTACACAATAAACTAACAAATGCACATTTATCTATTGAACTAATTCTGATTTTCATTATGATTGATTAAAGGCGATAGACTGTCTAAAAATTTCATATCTAAATGAATAGAATTGTACTCGTGACCTCTAAATGCATCTAGAAGTCACCAAAGCTTACTACGTTCAAAATTTATTCATCACAATGGTTTTCACATAAAAAAGAACCATGTCATGAGTCCATGTCTTGTGAGCTGTAAGAGTATGTGAGGCTTCTCCGAACTCTCACATTGCTCGGACATCAATGCCCTCTGGGCTACTCTCAATGGGTATTCACATAGAAACTCGTTATAAAAATGAGATGGAAGGTATCATTTTACATCTACTAATTGCAAAAGAAAATGCATATTTAGCAAATTTATGAGTCAAAATGGGCATTGACTCATACAAATTTTAGTATAACCGAGTCACCATTAATTATTCGAATAAAGGATAAAAGGAATCCGACACAAGGAGGTAAATTGTTGGTATTAACATTGCTTAATAACAAATCAATATAAATCTTCTTAAGTATGAGAAGAAATTTGTACTCTCCATTATGCCTTAACAAATATTTTAGAAGGTATGTCAGTTATTTCTTAAAGTTTACTCCTTAGCAATAATAGAATCCAGACTTGTCTATGCTAAGGATATAAAAATGAAGATTATCTCATTTTTTAATACAATGTGACACATGAGAACTTATCCACCAAAATGCGGGTCATTTAAGTAATTATGGTTTGGTAGAAATCTCCTCATGCTATCTATTTTCTTGTCACATAAAATATTGCATTTGCTAAACTTCTAGCAAAAATTTATTTCATTTAAGGGCCCACCACCCGACCAATCAAGTCTATATGACTTGTTACTGCTAGACAGTTCTCATCAAAAAGTACTTGATGGGTATTGCATATTTGTTGAGATAAATGAAAATCATCTCACATCCCATGTAAAAATAAAGTCTCACTAAAGCTCACATCTAAAAGAATATAGATGGTGAATATTATATCTACTATGCGCACACGTATATATAATTATTTTCATGGGATTATGCAATATTGCAAGCACTCTTACACATTTGTTTTTAGACCGACAGTAGACAACCCTTTTGTGTATACCAGTTGGTGACTGGATCTTAGCCTGAGATGTTCTACGTATATATATATATATATATATGGTTGTTAACTAATTGTGCCTAATGCGCCCCCCACAGCGCACTATAATCGGTTTTAAAAGACAAATGTTGTTTATGTTGGATATGAACCTCCAATAATAACCGCTACAAGCCTTAACAAATAATGTGTTCACCGCTTTGCGGAATATTACTTTTATGAGACAACTAATTTTCCTGTCATTAGGGGGAGATTAGAGAAAGAATTCTCTAATTAAATGGCAGGTACATCACTACTCTGTCTCAATGATAAACTTTAGACTTCAAAATGTAACATTGAAGTTGAAGTGTTTATCAATTATCATAAATGATTTAAGTAATCAGATTATACACATTAACTGCAAATATATTCATAAGGCTTGAATTCAAATTAAAAGACACAATGCTAAAGGAAGAAGCATTGCAACCACAAACCGTGGGGTTATGGTTGAGGCCGTGGCTCTCTAAAGGAACAGAGTGAAGCCATATGGTTCGATCAATTATCCACCCCAAGTAGTAGATGGTAGATAAGGCACAAACCAATATATTCGTCATCATATGAATTCCTCTCATGAGATTATCTCTTACTAAACATGTCCATGAATCAATAATGGGGGACGCCCCGAAGTTTAAATGATTCCAGAGAATTAAAATCTCCATGTTAATGAGAGTGTATGAGTCGAATGATAGACCTTACACTTATACTGATGATATATTTATGGTTGCTCAAACGAATATAGAGCACGATGATATCGAACCATACTCTATTGCAACATGAAAGCAATGAGAATTTTGGCCTAAAAGCGTACAAGTAATCCAGGTATAAATTTAATATTTGACAAAGAGACAGGTATTTGGTGTGATAGTGCTAATCAACCAAGTGTAAAGCCTGTAGGACATAAATTATTCTTTGTTAGAAAGCGTATTGAGGTAATGAGGTCCTAATTATTCTCATTATGCCCTGGATTCAAATATGAAAAATTACACACTTCTCTATTTTGAACACAAAAATGTTCAACTACTTAATCTTTAAGTAGCCTCCAAAGTAATGGAGACGCAGCTAAAGATTGGGGTCACCAAATACATGTCTCAATCTTACTTAAGAGCAGTTATGTTTTTATGAAGCACTTATGTTTTTATCAAGTGGTTTTTAATAACATTATATACGTTCACATTTGGATTAAATCAATCCAGACGGGAGTGACATACCCGTCTAAGTGACCACTTGACTTAAAAGGGATGCAAAATGAATATATTATGCCTAGCGCATTTATAATGGAATAAGTTTTGTTTCCAAATATCACTGTATCTCCATGATATAGACATAATATGTACTCATAATGGAACATGAGACATGTTAGATACTTGAAAATCATAATTGAGATGAAGGATCTTGGGAAACTTGGTTCTGTTTTGAAATTAAACACCGAGTTGGTTGAATACTAATTCACCAGTTGCATATATCCAAAAGGGTTCTCAGGCAAAATTGATATGGATAAATGTAAACTGTTAGCACTCCCATGATTGGTCGAAATATGGATACTAGAAAAGTTCCATTACTAAAAAGTTATTGGGAGGAGAAATTCCCTATGTAAGTGCCATATGCGCATGATTGTACTTTGACCAACACATCGTATATCGTCATTGAAATGGTATCAAGAGTGTACTTTGATATCTATATGAAACCATTGGAGTAATCTTTATTCATCCCTTATGCATTGAATTAAATGATTGATGATAACAATATTCCTAAAGGAATTGAAAACATCAAAAGTATTACTCTAACACAAAACAACGTGATTTGAGTTTTACCGATGATATGTATCCCCTTACTATATCGATATTTTATTAATGAGTATATATTTATCATGAAAGAAACCATGATGTTATATACGAAATCCCTTGATAAAAGTATATATCAAGTAAATGTTAGATTCTTATTGATGTGTTGCACTCAGGGGGAGTACTTACACACTTATTTATCATCAATTATATTATATTGGCGTGTTGTACTCTTTTTCCTTTTTAACCAAGGTCTATTTTTTCCCATTGGGTTTTGATACTTGGTAAGGTTTTTTGAGCCAACATAATATGCACCATCCCCCACTTTAATTTTGCGAAGGTAAAACTATGTTGAAGGAAGAACATAATTAATATATCGCAGTCAAAAGTAATTGACGCGTGCTTATTAGTGCATCATATTTTCCTTTGACCGATGTTTATTTTTCCCATTGGGTTTTGTTCATTGGCAATAGGTTTAACAAGCTAATAATTTTAACAAGTTAATAATTTTAACATTAATCACCTTACACTCGGCACACAGGGGGAGAATTAAAGGAATTATATTCCTCTATTTGTGTGCCTTCGCTAAGGTAAGTAATGTGACAAGTATTGGAATTCACGAACTTTCCAAACATCCTTGATTAATGTAACTATTAAGGATATGTGTAGACTTGAGGGGGAGTTCCCCATCTACATTACGTTACACTCTTTTCCTTTAACCAAGTTTTATTTTTCCCATCGGGTTTTGTTACTTGGTAAGGTTTTTGATGAGGTAACAACACATATAAACTTTAATGATCAAAGCAAGGATCAAATAAAGATGGGTTTAATGGAAGAAGCCTATCTTGATGTTATAATCTTTTTCTCCGGTCAAGGTAATTTTTTCCCACAGGGTTTTTGTTACTTGACACGGTTCTGACGAGGCAACAAGACTGATACCAAATTCTATCTGCAACTCAGCACAAGGGGGAGTGTTGAAGGAAATTCTATGTAGTGTGCTATCGTTTATATAGAATATGTATTAGGATCATTCTATGTAAACTATGTATTATGGGTCCATTGGCCCGTCTCTGTAAACCCTAATACCTCCCTATTTATAGGGCTTTTGATAATGAAACTATACGCTCAATTCTCCCTACAACAGATAATAGTTTTTTTGCAGACATACAAAGCAATGCAATGTCTGCGGCGCACAAACCAATAGCGCTCACTGATAATAAATAGTTGTATATATGAACAACTTACACAATTTCCAGATATTTTTCATGCAACATTAGTTATTTGTGATCATAATTAACAGACAAGAACTGCATCATTACTCTAATCGGACTCGATGTGTATAAAAGGGAACATGCATGACGTGTACAAATGGATTTTTCATACAGATTAGGGGAGGGCATCGCTTAACACATGGGATATAAAATATCTCCCTTTTTATAGACATTGTAATGAAAATGTGAAATTGTCTCTTTATTCATTATCATGATCATTACCCTAGTGCCGCAAAAGCTCTCACTTACGGTGGGTAGGGGGTCGGAAAATCTCTTTATTATAAGCTAAAACTTAACTTCTTTATTAAAATAAGACTTCTTAGCTTTTATTCCTTAAGTATGACTTATATGATCCTATACAGGGATGGATTTAATTAGGGGGGGCGGGGACTTTCAAAATTTTCTACTATATAAAAAAATTTCGCCCCCTTGACTCGAAATCCTGGATCTGTCCCCGATTCTATATTTGATAAGGCTAATTATATTAATCTAAAATACGTACTCTAATGGTTTACCATTACAGTTTAGGGTATACCAATCAAGCTTAGGGTTTAAGGTTAGCATTTCTAGGATTTTACCAATCGCACTTATAGTTCCATGGTGACTGTCTTAAAACTGCCGGTGGACGGCCAAAATTTTAGCGTCTAGTGACTACTAGTAATTGTTTATTGTTCGACGACTGCTAGTACCTTTCTAGTGGTGGGTGGAGGCCGGCCCGATGACTCTACAGCGGTGACTAGAAATTTCCACTAGCAACGGTGGTGGCGGCTTAGGAGGGTTTGTAACAGCCTACTAAAAAAAAGCGTTTCTCAGTTTTTGGCTTAAAAAAACACTTATTTACCAAATACTACCAATTTTTACTTTTTCTCGACTTGTGTGTGAAAAGTGTTTTTCCCTATTTTATTACACAAAAAGCACTTATTTTACCAAACACTATCAACTTTTACTTTTCAAAATCACTTTTTCTCAAACACTATCAATTTTTACTACTAATCACTTTTTCCTTACATTTTCAAACGTGCTTTTTTAAGCAGAAGCAATTGCACACTCCCTTTGTAGTAGTTGCGATTCGACTATGGTTGCTTTGAGAAGGTGGAAGTTGTACAATAAAGGAGTATTTTTAGTTATCATTTAATTGTTTGGTTTTACTTTAATTGTAAACCTATTTAAACGAATATGACAAATTTGTGTCCTATATATTTGAGGATATTTCGGATGACAATTTAACAAAATACATAAAATGGTAGAAAGAAGGAAAGACAAACTCTATTTACTAATTTAATATGTTTGTATCTCTCAAACGGAGATGGATTAGAGGAGTCACAAGTGATATGCTTCTTCTTGGGTTAGATGAGGGTATGGCTTTGGAGAGAGCAAAAAGGGAGCGGATGTTCGTTTGGAGGAATGATCTCTTATCATTTTTTTCTCCTCGTCTTCTTTTTCTTTCTTGTTGTTTATCCTTTTATCTTTATATGTGTGTGTGAATTATCCATTTTATTCAATCAATTTTATGTATATCAATCTCTTTTTATATTATCTTTTTTGGATCTTTCTTATCTTTCTTTTCCTTTTGGTTAACATATCATGTATCGAATCGATTCATGTTAGCTGATCTCAAAATCTTTTGACGCTGTTGTGTATCTCTTATATCGTGTGTGCACCCAACATATTGTTGCATAAGGGATTCTAGTAAAAAAACGGATGTCGTATAAATGGTACTGTAATGACGTATAGGAGGATTTGTATATAACTATTTCTATTTATGTACCTACATCTAAAATTTAGAAGATTCCAAGTATACCTAAATACATATATCTTTTTATTTTAGCTACCTTATCAAAGTAGAAATATATCATAATTAAAATAGCCCATACAAATTTTTGGATATAATACATACACATCTACTAAAAATGTAAAGTGCCAGAGAGAGTTAGATGGTCGTTTTACCGTATCTACAGTGCCCAAATATTGCCTCCGTCTGTTGCTTCCGTTTAACGATGACTTGGCCTCCTTTGAGCCTTTGAACGCTCTGCTTGTTGCTCACTAAACACCCGGCCTTGCGCTCTTCGAATTCAACAGCTTCGGAGTTTAGGGTTCAAGAAAATTCTTTCACCACCGAATCTACCCAGCGCCTAGCGACGAGCATCAGGCGAAGCTACCAGTGTCCAGTGACGAGCATCACTCTGTTCGCCCGGTAATCGTCCCATGTCATGGTATTAATTTTCATATTGATTGATTGATCCTGTATTCATCTTTCAACCTTTGTACCTTCCTTCTCGTTTCAGGTTTCAACCGCAGACCAGCAGCTTCCCTAGAGACATGAAAGCCGCCAGCTTCATGAACCAACACATTCGCCCAAGACATTTCCTGCTCTGAATCTATTCTGCGCCATCAACAGGAGGTAAAGTGAGTGCTTGTCCGGATCTTAGTCGTTGTCGAGAAGGCGGTGTCTTCTGGAAGTCCTGCACTGATTCTGGCCATTGATTTAGGTAAATAAAGCAGAGTGAATATGGATTGTTTCTTTCTCTTATTTTTTACAAATATAGTGTCAACTGTAATTGATTTTAGGTGAATTTACACCGTTCATCCATTTAACTTATATTTACACCGTTCATCCATTTAGCCTTCACCATGGATGTCCCCCAAACTCATTTAACATATCTACAGTTTATTTTCTCAATTTATATTTACGTCGTCTGTCCGTCCATGAGCTTTGAGTTGTCGGAATCCTGAGGTGCAATTTTCTCAATTTAGGTAATTCATTTATTTAACTTATATTTACACCGTTCATCCATTTAGCCTTCACCATGGATGTCCCCCAAACTCATTTAACATATCTACAGTTTATTTTCTCAATTTATATTTACGTCGTCTGTCCATCCATGAGCTCTGAGTTGTCGGAATCCTGAGGTGCAATTTTCACTTTTTTATGTACAATTTTCTTTACGGAGAAAGAACTGTCCTAAGGACTTTGTTGTTAGGGGAACTAAGAGTGGATATTTCTTGAATATAGCAAGCTCTCTCGCAGAACATGCACTGAAATTGTACTGTTTTATATACAGATTTGATCGTGTATAATTCAGTGACTTATTGGTTGTTTTTTTGAACTGATTTTAGGCGTTTTCAGCACCTATAGGGCAGATTCTAGACAGGTTACAATCATTTGGTGAATTTGAGGTGCTCATTCTATCTATTCACTACTTTTCTGAGCTTAATTATTCCTATAAAGCAAATGTGTTTTGAAAATGCTCTTGATAGCTTTTAGAAAATGAAAATTATACAGTAACAGATTCATATTTTTCCTATTTCGCCTTTTTGGAACTTCCCTTTGCTTATTTACTTGAGCTTCCAGTTGTAAGAGTGGATTGGTGTTGCTGCTGCAACTTTTGTTTTAAAGCTATTCTATACATTCATGATGCTGGCAGGTTGTACATTTTGGTGACAAGGTTATCCCTGAGGATCCAATCGAGCGGTATGGTTTCTATTTGATCTGGTAGAGCTCTCAATAGCTGTTATGATGCTGTTTTGAGTGGCGTAGCCAGGGGTGCAAACTAGGTTGGGCCGGTACAAAGAATTTTTGGGGAAAAATGTAACACATGTTTTTTACAGAATTTTTAAATTTGCGGCGAGGCAGGGCATACCATGGCACCCATGGTTGTTTATGGATGTTTAATTTTGTATATGGGTTCTCCCTTACATGTCCAGACGTGCTGAGTTGGTTAAATATATGTAATATCTAACAAGAGAGTTGTATTCAAAATTCTGTCATTGCTGCTTTACACAAGGCAGCGGGCTCCAAACTTTAATGTATCATTGCTAATCTTATAATTTGTTTACATTTGCAGCTGGCCAATATGCGACTGCTTGATTGCCTTCTATTCTTCTAGGTATCCTTTAAAGAAGGCTGAGGCATATGCTAAATTGAGAAAGTATGCACTCTTTTTCTCTCCTCTATTTTACTGTTTTATTGTAGATTTGGAAGCTTGGGTTGATTGTAGTATTTGGAAGCTTCCCCATTGGTGAAGTTTCATTTGTTCCCTACTCCCTAACATACTTTAGTAAGTGGAGTATGTATCTAGAGGGGATAGCTATGCCAGTAAGCATGAATATTTAATTCGAGGAGTATGAAATTAAGAACATCTATGTTGGAGATAAGAGTATACAAGTGAATGTATTATGTATGGAGGTGTTGCTTTGCAAGAATGTAATATTCAAGTTGTATGCACTTGAATATTACACTTGCAAGAACATCTCTTTTAAAGCTTATTTTACACTTGCAAGTTGTATGCACTTTCTAATGTTTATTTGATACTACACTATGTTTCCTCTTCCTGTTTTAAAACTGTTTTTTCCCCATTTTTTTCTTGTGTTTCCTGACGTTGGGCACGGATATCGCGCAACGCGCGTTCCCGTGCTAGTTATAGTATACGACTCATGGATAGTGGACATCTAATATATAGAGAAATAAACTATGAGAGTTAGAGAGATAAATTATGGCAGCACTGTTGATTGGAATGCCAAAGTTCAAACCTTTACAATAGTCTGCGGTGAGGGGTATTCGTGTTTTTTTTTTACCCCAGGTGTCAGGGAAGGAGGGTTGGGAGGAGCTGGGTAAATAGGGTTGACACTTCCTCCATTGAATTTCAAACCCGAAATTATGGGAGAGTCAGTCGGCCATCAGGTGAGTTGGACCGCTTTCTCATAACAAGTCTAATAAATAATCATGTGACACAACTCCGGTCGGTTGGAATGTGTGATGCATGTCGTGTTGATGTGTCTGAGGATATGTAGTAATGCCTGATGGTTTCATTACTTTTAGCCCACGAGCATTTTTGGGCCAAGTGCACCTATGGTACGTTCACTCATAGGATTTGGGCTCATATACTCTATCATTATCCTTATAATTAAACATGTCCACTGTGACTTCCGTTTTCCATCTGCCCACTTCTGCATATTAAAGGAGCGTTTGGAACTGATTCTGCTTCTGCTTCTATTTTACAATTGAAGCATAATCAGAATCAGTTTTCAGAAGCTGGTCTCCCCTAACTTCTAAAAAACACTGATTCTAGGAGTAAATTAGGGCATCAGAAGTACTTCTGCACTTCCACCCAAGCACTTTAACTTCTGTTTTTGTTCTCTGAAAGAGTAGAAACAATTTTAAGAATCAGATCCAAACACTCCCTAAATCGACTTAAACAATTTGAAGAATTGGCGGTGGTATCATCTCAATCTTATGATTTCTTGTCTAGTAGCAATTAGCAAGGATCCTTCTAATTTTTAACCATGAAACAGTTTCCCACTCGCGACTTGTAATTTTGGGATATTTATCCAAATATGATTGAAATAATCTCATATTTCTTAAAAAAAAATAACTTCATAATCTCTATATTTGTGATTGGACAAAAATACCATCATAAAGTTAAAGCATTGCTGCCCCAAGTCGTCGGACTGCCGCCGGCCGCTAGAATTTTTCTCCTAGATCACCAGCGGTTTGCCAGAATCCACCAAAGTCCTATCATCAACAGACTGACCTTGATTATGTAAAGTAACTAAATGGCAATTAATTAAGTTAAATTATTTAGCTAGGGATAGAAATGTAATATTGTCACGCCCCGGACCGCATCCGTGCCACGTAGACAACCGCCGTACAACCCAATAAGAACAATGTATTTCATTCTTATTAAATCATACAAGGCGTCCGATAGATTCTATTGCCAAGCCGATTAGTAAACCCATACAATCAACATCAACATATATTAATCAAACAAATGCGGAAATAAAATATGTTTGATAATTAGCCACACGTGGCAAACATGGGCGCGCAGGCCCTTCAATAGTTTAATGGGAAAAACATTGTTTAAATATCCATGAGCAAATCCATAATTTGAAATAAGAATGGAAGCACGAACCACGTCTTCCCGCTTGATTATCACCCTATGCAAAGGTGCAGGTAGCAGGGCTCTAGCCTTAACCTGAAAAATGTGAGGCCCCCGAAGGGGTCAGTACTCCATAGAAAGTACTAGTGACAAGCAGGCTATATGAGGAATACCTAATGTTTCAGACACGAGACCCAAAAATAGGGTGATACATATATGTATAGGAGTAACCCTCATTACCCCATCCACAAGGTGATACATACCGTATATACTTGTAAAATACTTGACCCGTAGGTCATTTTCACTTAAAGAGTCTTTTAGGGATAAGGTACTTACCCGACCTTCCCCATCCATTCCCGAATGCCTAGCTGGCTAGCTCACAAGCTACATTCTACATTCATAATGTCCTACCGAGTTTTGTGATCATTTACCATCCCGAGGATACTCAACCTCAACCGAGTTTTAGGATCATTTACCGTCCCGAGGATACTCAACCTCAACCGAGTTTTAGGATCATTTACCGTCCTGAGGATACTCAACCTCAACCGAGTTTTAGGATCATTTACCGTCCCGAGGATACTCAACCTCAACCGAGTTTTAGGATCATTTATCGTCCTGAGGATACTCAACCTCAACCTTATTTCTTACCAAACCCTAACCTGGATATGGCTAACCTTTCATTTCCTTAACTATGGACAATACCTAGTCCTATAGTCATATAATAATCCTTAATAATCAACGTGGGCGGGTCCCACCCGAACGGCCCTCGTTATACTCGTTCAAAACTGACTATTGGGTGTAAAACCCAATACTCAGTCGAGTACCTACCTGTACCTGGTCGGGTATAGGAGGCAGTAGCCCCCTGGGGCTATTTTTAGTTAATACCCGGTCGGGTATTTGCCTATACCCGGTCGGGTACAACAGTTGACTTGGCGGTCAACGCCCGTTTGACCGCCCAAACGAAGTCCGATTACCGTGAAATTTTACATGCATGTACATCTTGACGTCCTTAAGCCAAAAATACCTATTTGGGTCCTTGGAACAGCATGCACATCAATTTATAATATTTTCACTAATCAAACATACATATTATGCCTTTCAACAATGTTATATTCTTTAATATGACATATCACGTGCTTTAATACCATTAATCAATTCATAAATCATATTATTGATTAATTTAGGTAATCTCATGCCTCACGCAAAAGTTATAAAGCATATAGCCGTCTTCTCACCTTAATGAAGCTTATGGAGTTCTAGCCTTTCTTATTGAGCCCCGGCGAAACTCCGGTGAACTTCAACGGACTCCGGCGACAACTCCGGCGACCCTTTCAACTCCATGAAAGTTCTTGAAATACCTTATACAAGTTAATGACAAGGTTTTATTATCATAAAACCCATATCAACACAAACAACCTCTAAAAGGTTATTTTCCAACGAACCCGTCAACTTTGTTCTCTAAGTTCATTTTGGATATGAACCAACCTTCCAACCCCTCATTCTTCACATATAACATGTAGAATGATCCTAGGGGTATATAATATGATTATATAATCATATGGGAAGATTAAAGAAAAGGAATGGGATTGATAAGTCATTACCTTGTTAATCCTCAAGTTTTCTCCTCTTTTCCCTTCTCTTTTTCCTCCTTCTTCCTTAGCTTTGGTTCGAATGGAGATGGTGGAAATGGTGATTTGCAGACCCTCTCTCCTCAAGGATGATGGCTGGGGTGAGCTGATTGAAGGTGGGTGGAGGGAACCCCTCACTTTTGTCTCAATAGCCCAAAATAATGTGGGGAGGGGCCCTTGGTTGTTTTACTTGTCTCCTCATCATTCAACCCCCAACCCAAGCTCTCATACGGCTCCCCTCACCTATATGCAGGACTAAAATCGTGGGGTGGCCCCCACTCATGTGGGAGGTCATCCCTTTAAGTCCCCAAGTGTACACTTGGTCCCGAAAGTTGTATTTTCCGGACTGTTTTAACTATATTTCATTTTATCAGGTCAAAAGAAATATGTATCATTCTTCCAATTATTATTGGCTTTTAGAATGAATATATATCTCCCAACTTTTAATTTAGCGGTCTCCATAATTTATTATGGCTTTTATCTCTCAGTACGCCGGTGCTAATAAATGGGCTTATATGCACAACTAGCCAACTCACATAGTTTCTATAGCCCAACATGGATATCCACCGTTATATAAATATTATCTAGACTCGGATGAATATAATATGTGGTCCCGATAGTATCGGGTGGCCCCCACTTCCGGTGTGGGCCCCACGTGAATTTTACCATTCACGTAAAAGAAATGATAAAAATTTACAATCACGTAAAATGTGTTTATTCATTTCTCAGGGTTCAATACATAATTTGATAAAGTACAAATACTTGGGGGCGGTGTTACAAATATATTGTCCTATCTGGGGAAAATTAAGATCCTATTTTTAGAAGAATGCTATGCTTTATAGCAATTTCCTCTTACATTTTTTGTTATATTAAACAAAATCTTTCAAGAGTAGCATTTCCGACTTTGACCACCTAAACCCTAGAGAGATTCACGCATTAACCCTTTTGCATGCTTCGGGCACAATAAAATCCACAAAAAAAAATGGCTTCACCTCAATTAATTTAGATTAGTAATAAAAAAAACACTCTCAAATTAGATATGACCAGATTAGTAATAAATTCCCGTACTATAGATTAGGGAAAACTATCAAATAAGCCCCCGTACTATACCGAAAAAGTCGATTAGGCCCTCGTACTTTACAGACACTCAATTAAGTCCTCGAACTATTAAAAAACGTTCAATTAAGCCCTTTTGGTCGGTAAGTAACCGCAATCCCAGTTAAATGTAACCTGTTTCCCGCCAGCCACCATTGTTGGGGTTCAAGCACATCGTCGCCGTCGTCGCCATTTAACCGGGAAAGTACGGAAAAATATATATTATGGAAGCTTATTTGAAAGTTTTCCCTATAGATTACAATTAGATAACAATTACTGTAGATGATCATTTTAGTAAATATATATTTTAACTATTTTCCTTATAACTTTTTTCTTTATACTAATAAATATAAATATGTAGCATATTTTAAGTGTGTATTTTTCATAGATCAATAGAATAAGTTTATTCTACCAATCACGATTCACCCAACGGATTCCAAAATCCAAATTTCACAAACGATGAAAATAATTGAATTGTTATCCAATCAGTAAGCACACGACTGCACGAAAAGCACGGCCCAAAAACAAATAATTAAACTAAGCAGGAAGATAAAATACTATTTAAGTCATCATAAATGTAAACAACACTCGTTACTGCAGTTGTTCTGGATATTTAAGAAAATAAATTAAAAAAAAAAAGAGGCAAACAAAATTTGCAACAGTAGCGATTTCATCAACAATGACCAAATTGGAAAGGAAATCAGAATCTCCTTTTTGTACTACACATGAAAAAGAACCTAAAAATAAATAATATATCAAGCTAACTCCATGTCAAAGGAATAGGGGAAACATTCAACTTCTCCAGCGCATCAGAGAAGATCTGCAACATTTGCAGGCAGCTCCTCTACAGTAACATTATAGAACTTCTGTATGTCACCAAGCATTCTCTCATCTTCTTTAGTCACAAAGTTAATGGCAACACCCTTCCGCCCGAACCGGCCACTACGCCCGATCCTATGGAGGTAATTCTCGGGCTGAGTCGGAAGATCAAAGTTTATCACAAGCGACACCTGTTGAACATCAATACCTCGGGCCAACAGATCAGTGGTGATTAAGACACGAGAGGAGCCAGATCGGAACTCCCTCATGATGATGTCCCTAGTGTTCTGATCCATGTCACCGTGGGTGGCAGAAACAGTGTGGTCACGGCCACGCATCTTGTCAGTCAACCAGTCAACCTTCCGCCTTGTGTTGACAAAAATGACACTTTGGGTAATAGCCAATGTCTCATAAAGATCACAGAGTGTTTCTAGCTTCCATTCCTCCTTGTCCACATTGACATAGAACTGCTTGATGCCTTCAAGGGTAAGTTCATCACGCTTCACAAGAATCCTGACTGGTTTGTTCATGAACTTCCTGGTGATTTCGAGTGCCTCTGGTGGCATTGTGGCAGAGAAAACACCGACCTGGATCTTTGGCGGTAACAGCTGGAAAATATCATAGATCTGAAAAAAGAAGAAATTTCAAGTTCCCATCATAATGTAGACCACAAGTAAATGTAGGTTTTGCACAAGGGCAGCCTGGTGCACATTGGCACCCCATTACTCCATTAGATAAGGGTTTGGGGAATAGTCCCACTTTGAGGGTGTATAGGAGGCAAGTATTGCCTAGACATTTTTTATAAGTGGCTGCTCCGGGACTTGAACCTGTGACCTCTTGGTCACACAAAGACACCATAACCAGTGCACCTATTCTTATTTTCTAGATTTTGCCCAAGTACTTTTATACAAAAAATCGCAGTGTACAATGCACACAATTAAAGAGTGCTTTTGGATACTTGTTATGGATTGAATATCTTCAAAAGGAAGATAAATACTTTTACTACCAATTAATGGTAGTAATAAAGAGCAACAATACCAAAAGTTATACTAATCAGGCCCTGTCCTGTTTTAATATCATACCCTGCATAATCTTCCAGCAAAAAAACCTTAAATTAAAAGGCAATTCTGATAATAAGCTAAAGCACCTCAAACTTTCACTCTTTCATACAACTAGTAAGACTACAACTTCATTTTTAACTTCCCAATTAAAAACAATAGGTAAATGAATTAAAGTGGGAGAGAAAAACCTGATCTTTAAAACCTCTAGAGAGCATTTCATCAGCTTCGTCCAAAACAAACATCTTAATATGGTCAGGGCGAAGGGACTGTCTGCGCAACATATCAAACACACGTCCTGGTGTACCCACCACTACATGAACACCACTTTGAAGGATCCGTTGGTCTTCACGTACACTGGTCCCACCAACACAGGCATGAACTTTCACACCAAGGTAGTCTCCAAGCGCCCTCATGACCTTCTCAATTTGTTGAGCAAGTTCACGTGTGGGTGCAAGCACAAGTGCCTGACAGTCAACTAGGGTGTAATCCAGTTGCTGGAGGATCCCTGAGCAGAAAGTTGCAGTCTTTCCGGTTCCGGATTGTGCTTGTTGAATGACATCTAGACCTTTGCAAAAAGGCACAATACCACGTTGCTGGATTGCAGAGGGCTTCTCAAAACCTTTAAAAAAAAGTCATCTGACCTTATCAGTTTTAAAGTTCTTCCATAAGCAATTAAGGTCTGATTGGAACAGCAAACATACCACAGAAACAAAATTGGGTGGAAAATAGGAACAAAAGATAATTTAAGGGACTTAAAAGAGAACTAGAAATGAACAAATTTAATTAACAATAGTTAATGAATATCTATTATATACGTGTGCCGCATGAGAATTGATTTGCTTGACCCTCTCCCTCAAGTTAATACTCCATGCGTCCCATGTCATAAGATACACATTCCTTTTTGAATTCACCCAAAAATATGAACATTTTCCTAAATTGACTGAATGCTATACATAGACTGAAAAATATATAACATTGTTTCTAAGACTTCATTATATCGCATATCTCTATACCAAAACTTTGCGGTATATCTTTTCCTTTGCTTGGTACTTTCAGATGCATGCACAGTAAAAAAAAAACCTTTTGAA